>JAUTWP010199676.1:0-39326 GCA_033042655.1 Cyathermia naticoides | reverse complement strand
AAAAAAAAGAATTATTCATTTATTTTGTTTTTAAATTAAATGAAAGGTATAGAAGAATGGGTTCAATTATTAAAATTCATAGATTTATTGTAATAAATATGTTGTTTTTTGCTTGTTTAGCTAATAAAAAAATGTTGAAAATAGGTTTTAATAAATTTTATTCAACATCAAAATGACCAGTTGAGAGTGAGGTTTATGGTTTTTTAAAAAAATGGACTTCATTTGAAAAAGATATTGATAATATTGAAGAAATTAAAATAGAAAATAAATACAATAAATTACAAGTAGATATAGCTATTATGGGCATTGAAAGTTTTATATTTAATAAAGACTATTTCTTCTTAATTGAATATAGTAAAACTTTTAACTGTTGGAAGATATGATTTAAAAAACAATTAATATATGATAAAAAAGCATATCCAATAAGCATAACAGATATATTAAAAGATTGTAGTGATAATTATTTATTACAAAAATATTATGAGAAAAAAACTTACTAGATAACTAAAAAATGTATGAAAATAGAACAATCAATAACTACTAAATGGACACCTTGGTTCTGTTGGTATCCAGTAAAAACAATAGATTGAGAATGGACACTATTTGAAACTATTGAAAGGAGAAAAACTTATGCTTATAAAGCACCAGACTTACATATTTCACCTTGGGTAGAATATAGAATAAAAAGCTAGATTAATTTCTAGTTTTTTTCTGCTTAAAATAGCTAACTATTAAATTAATTAAAACTTTTTAGTAAAAAAGTTAAATAAAAACTTGCAATTAATTAAATAATAAATATACTGTGTTCAAGAAATTAGGGCAGAATAAAAGATTTTTATCAAACTTTCTAGCACTTAAATTCTAAGTAAATACAAATAATATTTTAAGTTCAATGACAACATTTCTTAAAATAAAAGTTGTAAAAAATATAAAGCTAGATATAATTATTACACGACACAATAATTATATATAATCAGAAAAGAGCTTTTAAAAGGTTAGTGTCGTAACTATATATCCCTTTGAAAGTTCTTTTTTGTTATAAGTTTAAATATTATGAAAACCTGTACAAAATGTTGAACTGAAAAAGAATTAAGTAACTTTTATAAATGTAAGAAGCATAAAGATTGATTGACTTATTATTGTAAAAATTGTTTTAATATTAAATCATACAATGGAATATCTAATAAAATATATCATAAAGAATACAATAAAACATACCGTAAAACAGTACCTTGATTAATTTCTAAAATATATAACAGTCAGAGAGAGAATTCAAAATATAGGAATCACTCAATGCCAACTTATACTTTAAAAGAATTAAGAGGGTGGATTTATAAACAAGAAAATTTTGAAACTCTTTATAATAATTGGGTAGAAAGTTGATATAAAAAAGATTTAGTACCAAGTATAGATAGGCTTGATGATTATAAAGGTTATTCTTTTGATAATATACAGTTAATTACTTGGGAGGAGAACAGAAAAAAAGTTTATAAAGATATGAAAGAATGAAGGAACAATAAAAGGAATAAGGCAGTAATATGAATAAATATAAAAACTTGAGAAAAAATAAGATTTTATTCAATAAAAGAAGCTGAAAGACAAACTTGAGTTCCTTCATCAGGTATTATAAGAGTATGTAAAACAAAGGGTAGGATAATATGTGAATGTTTTTTTAAAAGAAATAGAGCTGGTTGATATTTTTGGGAATATGAAAAATAGAATTTATTTTATAATATTAATAATATGGAAGATTTAGAGATTTTTTCAACTGGAGGAGTTTTTTGAACTACTGATCCTAGTTGTAAACTTACTGTAATAAATACAAATAACACTATGAAAAAAACACAAAAAATATTAGATTGTCTAAAATATATAGATAATCAAAACCTTTCTAAAGAGGAACTAATCAGATTAGAAAGTGAAATTAATTCTTTAATAAACTAATATGGATTATTTTACAGAAAGCAATAAAAAAGCTAGTTATAGATTACAAGCTGAAATTAGATGACAACAAGCAGATTATAATAAAAGAGTAAAAGAAGATATTGAATTACAAGAGATTTTAAAAAATAGAGCAAAGTTTAAAAGAGAATATTTAGAACAAAGAATATTTTGAGAGGCTGAAGATTTGGTTTTCTCACATAAACTCAATGCTTATATACTATATCAGGATTTAACACCTGAATTAATAGAATATGAAGAAGATTTAGCAAATAACCAATAAAAAATGAATATTAAAGATTTATCAAAACCTTTAAATATTAAAGATATTGATTTTAGAATACAATCAATAAATAAAGGTTGATATGCGACTATTCTAGCATATAAAGATGCTAGAGTAGATATGAATAGACTTGATGATATTGTCTGACCTTTTAACTGGAAAAAATCATATACTAGAGATAATAAAAACTGTATTGTTTCAATATATGATGAAGAAAAAAAAGAATGGATTAGTAAAGAAGATACCTGAACAGAAAGTAATACTGAACAAGCAAAATGACTTGCAAGTGATAGTTTTAAAAGAGCTTGTTTTAACTGGGGGATTTGAAGAGAGTTATATGACTATCCTATAATTCAAATAAAATTAAATCAAAATGAAAAACAAGACCAATATTGAGAGTGGCATTTATATAATTGAAAACCTAAGCAAGGTTATTGATTAAAATTAAAAGAATGGGTTTGGTTTACTCAATATGATAATTGAGTATTAACATATTTATGAGCAAAAGATGAAAAATGAAAATTAAGATTTCAATATTGAACTTTTAAAAAATAATTATGAATGAAGAACAAGCAATTAAATTTATAAAAGAAAATCCTTGAAAATTATTTAAGGTTTCTACTATAAGTGAAGATAAAGCAAGAAGTCAAAGGCAAGTAAGATATTATTTTTGAGTTGTTGTTAAAATAATATGAGAATTTCATTGATATGACCCATTTGAAACAAATGAAATAATAAAATCATTGTTTAAAAAAGAAAGTTTTACAGATTTATCAGATAAAGATTTTTCTCATATTATGTCTTTAATAAGGCAATTATGGAATAATAAATATCAAGTTTATATTCCAAAGCCAAATGAATTTTAGTTATTAATTTAAAAAAAATGAGAAAAATAGATTTTAAATTTTGGAATAAAAAAGAGAAGAGAATGCAAACAATGGACAGTGTAAGTCATGATTATTTTTCTTTAGAAAATGCAGATTTAGATTGTATATTTGATAATGATGATTTAATCCCCTTGCAATTTACTTGACTATATGACAAGAAGAAAAATCCTATCTTTGAATGAGATAGAATAAAAGTCAGAACAACACAGCTTTTAACTTGAAAAACAATTTATATTTATTGAACTGTTACTTATTCAATAAGTGCAGTTTCAGCTTGATATAAAATAGATTTTTATAAATGAAAAATAGAAAATTGAAGTGATTGATTTTATCAATGTGAAGTTATAGGTAATATATACCAAAAAGAACTTTTAGAAACTAATTAAAAAATATGTTTACAAGATTTAAAGAAATAATAGAAAAGAAATCAAGATATAAGGTTGCTAAACTTACTTGACTAGGTTATAACCCCATAGACAGAATGCTAGAAAATAAAAAAGTACCTAAAAAGTATGAGGCAATTATAGACAAGCTAGACTGAAATGTAGGTTATATAAGAGCTGAAAATATACAAGGCTTTGAGGACTGAAATTATACAGTTAAAAAGAGTTTTGATAAAGAAGCAGGGATTTTTAGAATTGAGTTTAATTTTAATAAATAAAAATATGAGACAATTAACAAAAGAAGAATTAGAAAAATTATTATATAGAATGGAATTATTTAAATGTATGTGAATTTGAAATGATTTAGTTTCAATTTGAGTTGAATGAAAAAGACCTTTTTGAAATAGTCACATAGAATGAGATATACTTGAGATATTAAAAATTGAAAGTCTTGAATTAAAAAGTGATACTTGAAAAGTTATATCAACTTTGCAAGAAAAAGATATTATTGAAATAATGAAGCAACTTGCAAATTTCATAAATGAAAAACTTTGAATTGTTGCAAAAAAAGAATTCATTTGAAGAAAATATCAAGAAATAGAAACTTGAGAACATTTTAAAATATTTAATATTGATTGAAAATATTATAAATGTAAAATACTTGATTGAAAAGATAAGTGAAAAAAAATGTATATGCCAGTTAGATGATTTGAAAGTAAAGACTTTCAAAATAAATTTAAATTAATAAAATAAACTTTGTTTTACCCTAAAAAAAAACAAAACACACCTTTGTAAATAAAAAAGTAAAATAAAAAGTGCAATATTTTTGCAAAAAAAAGATAAATAAGATAAACTATAGTTACAAGGTTGAGAAGACCTACACACATTTATATTTTAATTTAACAAATAATGGAAACAAAAAAAACAATATCTATGGAATTATTAAAACATAAAAAATTGCTAGAGCTTTTATCTCCTTTTGCAGATAAAACATTAAGTGAATGATGTATAATGGTTGATGAAAAAATGTTATGTAAATATATTATAAATAAATGATTAAAATGAAATATAACTTTTAATGACTGATTTATAAGAACAAAAGAAAAAATAGATAGCCATATTTTTATATCAATACTTTGACATATATGAATAACAAATATATTTTCTATTCCAAATTTAAAAATAGTAAATAGTGATAGTGAATTTATATATCTTCAATATTGAAAATACTGAAAAGAATTTAAAATATTAAATAAAGAATTACATTTACAAAATAAAGAACAATTACAACAATTATATAATGATTTAAAAGTTGTAATTTAACATAAACTGAATATAATAGTTACACTACAACAATAATTTACATAGGCAAAAAAGAATTTTTAAGGAATTGTTGTAGTAAACAATACATTTATGTAAGCCTTGAAAGTTCTTTTTTGTTGTAAAATAAATATTATGAGTGAAATTTGGAAAGATATAAAATTATATGAAGGATTATATCAAATATCTAATTTATGAAATATTAAATCTTTATGAAATAACAAGTGTAATAGTTCTAAAGAAAAAATATTAAAGAATTTATTAGATTTTAAATGATATAATAGAGTATTCTTATATAAGAATACAAAACAAAAACAATTTTTTATACATAGATTAGTTGCTCAAGCATTTTTAAACTTAGATATAAATAATAAAAAAATATTAGTATGTCATAAAGATGATAATTGATTAAATAACAATATTGATAATCTATTTTTATGAACACATAAAGATAATACTCAAGATATGATTGAGAAATGAAGACAAAAGTTTTCTTGTATATGAAAAGATTGAAAACATAATGCTATAAAAACTATAAAACAATATACAAAAGATTGAAAATTTCTTAGAGAATGGACTTGATTAAAAATTGCTTGAGAAGAATTAAATATAAATTACACAAATATTTGAAGATGTTGTAGAGGAGAGAGAAAAACAGCTTGAGGCTATAAATGGGAGTATATACAAAACAAGAGCTAGGAGAACTTTATAATTTACTAATTAGTTTAAAATAATATGCTTAAAGAAATATTAAAAACTAGTGTACAGAATAAAATAATACAAAAAAAGGAGAGAAATTTTTGGCTAGATATGGAAAAATCAATGAGTAAAGAACAAGTTAATAGACTTATTGATATTTTAAAGTCAGATTTAGATAAAAAAGAAGTAAATTTTAAATTACAAAACTTATATAATAAGCACTTGACACACTGGGAAGAGTGAAAATGAGAGTGTTTTGATTAATTTAAGAATGAAAAGATACACAAAAAAAATAATTCTTTTAAAAAAAACTTTTATAAAAGATAATTTTCAAGAAATAATACAACATAAAATATTTTTTAAATTCTTAGATTATATAAATTTAAAATGAATAAAAGATATGTGTTATATTTATAAAATAAGAGCTAAGAAAGAAGCTTGTTTAAAAGAAGCTATATTAAGAACTAAAATTATTGATTGCATCAATATTTGGGAGATTTGAAATGCTTTTAATAAATTAATAGACAATAAAAAACAATTATTACTAAAATAAAAATAAAATGGAAATAATACTAAATATCCTACTGGGGATTATACCAGTAAATATTGAATATAGAAAGGAGAAAACAGAAGGACAATTAATTTGTGAAGAGCAAATTGAAAGAGTGTTGAATTGAGAAAATGCAATAGTTCCTAACTTTTGCAAACAATATTATTTAAAAAACTAATTATGAATAAAACAACAACATTAAATATAACAGTTTTAATATTATTTATCTGATTAGCTATTTTTAGTTATTGGAATTGAGTAAGATATAACAATACAATAGCAAAAGCAAATGCTATAATCAATAAATTAGAAACTGATAAAAAAGTTCTAAGAAATAAAAAATCTAATTTAGATTTATTAAAAGAAGAATTAGAACAAAATAGAGCTGAAAGAAGTGATTTACAATGATTAATTGAGTGATTTTTAGAAAAAAAAGAATCTCTAAGAATTAGAGCTGATGAGATTAAAAAACAATTAGCTGATTGATTGGGTTTGAAATAGGTGCAACTCCAAAAAGTAAAGACCAAATATTTATGGAAAATGCTGAAAAAAATGCCCTTGATTTGACTTGAGAAGTTAAAAAGGTGCAAAATATAACAAAAGATAAAAAAGAAGTTGTATCAAAGAGTTTTAATACAAATTCTTTTGATATTGATAGATTTGCTATTGCAGTATCACAAGCAGAAACTTGATGATGTAAAAAATGAAGTGCAAAATATAATAATTGCTTTTGAATTATCAGAAAATGAAAGTTTGTAAGATATGAAACTAAAGAAGACAGTTTTAAAGATTTTAAAAATCTTTGGACTAAATATTATTGAGGTTATCCTACTTATGCAATGGCTAAAAAATACACAGGTGGGGACAGAATTGATAACTGGCTTAGGATAATAGCTTATTATTATAAAATATGAAAATAAGGAAAATTAAAACAGTTGTTACTTCTAAAGAGTGAAAAGAGTTTAAAAAAGCCTTAACTCTTTTTATTTTTGAATGATGAAGTATAATGAAAATTGCTAGAGATTTTAAAGTTGATTATGAAAAATTAAGAGTTTATGTTAAAGGTAGGGGATTAAAAAACTTAGAATACAAATGAGTTAAATATAGAAGATGTAATCTTTGTTGAATACATAAGGTACTTAATAACTTTAATACCTGTTGTAGATGATTATATACTGAATGCATAAACTGTTATAACTTAAATAAAAGAAACAAGTATAGAATAATTAAAAATACCAGTTTTTTAAAGAAAAGTAAAGAACAAATTGAGAAAATGAATAAAAAAACAAAAAGATATAGAGATAAATATAAAGATAGAATTACTTTAAAAAGAAGAGTTAAGAGAATAGTTGAAAGAATATTAAAAAAAGACTAGAATTAACTAGTCTTTTTATATGCTTGTAAATAATTATAGTGATTAGAGTATTTTAAATATTCTAATCATTTTTTTATTAACTCTTGCATTCTATAACTTGTGGCTCTATTTCTATTAATTTAAGAGCTGTTTTTTCATCATATTGAGTAAATCAATATAAATCTATAAGTCTTTCTTGTTTTTCTGTCATAATTAGTAAGTTAATGAAGTGATAATATGAAATAAGAAATAACTAAGAGATATAATTCAAATTGCTAGTAAATATACTATAATTAATAATTTATTTTTGCTCATATTTTTTAATTAAATAATTAATATATTTTAGTTTAGCTCTTCTAACTGGATTAGAAACTTTATCTAAACTTATTTTGTATTTTTTAGTTGTGTATAAGCTCAAAAAATCCTCTGCAAAACTTTCTTCTTTATTAGTCATTGCATATTCAGAAGGAAAACAATTTATTTTAGAACAATAATTATATAATTTTGTATAATTAGCTCTCTCTTTTCTTGTTAGTTTCTGAAACCAAAAGACATGCCCTGTTTCATGAATTAAACTTTTTTGTGTAAATTTTTTTCATTTACATAAAGTTATTTTATTTGTTGAATAATTATATTCAGCATCAGATGTTGAATAAGTACATTTCTCTATATTTACAGGTGTTGCACTTAATAATACTAGTATAAAATCTATCATAATAATAAAATTAGTTATAAGGATTATATTATAACTAATTTCTTAAAATAAGACAAATATTAGTCTAGTTTATATTTAGTTTTTAACTTGACTTTATATAAAACAGCTGCAATTATTAGAAATAATATTTTTAAATAATTTTAAATCTGTAATTTCTGTCATCTTATTGTATTTTTGATTTATATTATAATTATCTTTTATATAATATTTTCAAGCATATTTTTGAATATTAAAAGTATGTGCTATTGTTGGATTATTTAAGTATTTTCTATAATCATCAAACAAATTAAATTTATTATCATCTTTAATATCAGCATAAAAATTTCTATTTACTCTAATTTGTACTTGTATTAAATATCAGTTTTCAATTAATTTATCAAATATAGTTTCATATTTAGTAAATTCTAATTCTGTTCTTTGCAGAATAGATGAAACTAAATCATTGTTTCTATCATACCAACCACCATTAACTAAATCAAGGCTTCATCTTTCAACTGCAGTATCAACAATTTTGTCTAATTGCCTCATAAAATCCTCTTTTGATAATTCTTGTCAATAATTAGTATTTGAATAAACATTAACCATAGGAGCAAAAATAGAGCAACACATCCTATATTTTTGTGTGTTCTGATTAACTTCTATATGATTTTCATATAAGCAAGGTTTTAAGTTTATATTCATAATATTTTAGTTAAAATGTTTTATCTTTAAAAGCTTTCCAGCCAAAAAGTGTAGTAGATATAAAAACAATAAAGAAGATAAATAATCTTTTATATGTTTTTGTCCAATATAATAAATCCATTATATCAATTCATAATTCATAATTTGCTTTTATAAAATCTTTAAAATGATGTCATACAAAAAAATTAATATCATGAATATTACAAATTATTCTTAAGTCTTTTAATAATTGAGCTCTTTTACTTTTTCTAAAATATGGTATTGATTCTAATTTTTTTGAAAAGTTAAATCAATTCTTAGCTCAACATCAGTTACAAATTCACTTTTTTACATAAAAGTCTATTCATTCAATACTTAGTCAATGTTTATTAAGTATTTTATTTATTGTTTTCATTATTTCATAAGATTATTAAGTACATTTTGCAATAATATATTTGTTTTTTCTTGATTAGAGTTTGTTTTATCAAGTGATTTTACTAAATCATAAAACATTTGTTCTTTTTTATCAAGTTTCATCCATAACATAACATTAGTAATAAATAAGACACCAATTGCACCACCTCATTTAACTATTTCATATAAATCTTTAATTTCCATATTATTTTGATGAAAAAAGTATAAGAATAAGAAAACCACATATAACAACAGTTCAAAATAAAAGAGAAATTTTACTTTCCTGTTTAGTTAATTTTTCTTTTATATATTCAACTTCTTTTTTATTTTCTGTAGTTTCTTTTTGAATTTCTCTTAAATCCCTTTTTATTTCACTTAAAGAAGCTTCAATTTTTGTATTAGAAACTGTTTGTTGTCTTTGATTTTCTTTTACAACTTCTAAAATCTCATTAATTGGGGGTACAATTTGATTAAATCAGTTTATTAAAGCATTGCTATTGCTCATAATTTAAGATTATTATATAATTTCTCCGCCTGAAATATCTCCCCCTTGCACTTCTTTAGTAACTTCTTTTATTCTTTTTTCAAGTTCTGCTTGTTTTGTTATATTTTTTTGAAGATTAATATATTTTAATAATTCTTGTCAAAAAATATGTTTTGCAAAATCTTCTTTTGAAAATTGATTTGGTATTTCTGTTACTTTTATTGTTTCAACCACAACTCTTACAAGTTTCTTATCTGCTGTATATTCTTTTTCAACAATATTCATTGCTAAAACTTCATCAGTTATTTCATCTTTTTTATAAATTGTTCTAATTTTTTCTTTTTTTATTAAAACATCTTTATAACCATTTGCATCAGCTATAAGATTAAATAAGTCTGCTCTTGTGTACTCTTCTGGAAGTACTAAAGTTACTGTTTCTGTATTTGTCATAATATTTTTGTTAAATTATATTTTTAAGTTTTTAATTATTAATCTTTATATATTATTAAAATTTTAACAGGTTTGTCTTTAACACTGTTAGAATTTGAAGATGTTAATTTTATATTAATAGCTGAACTAGTATGATATATGCTATATTGAAAGCCTGAATGCTGGGTATGTTCAGGTGGCATTCCTTGATTATCATTATGCTCAACAAGAACACTTACACTTAATATTTTTGAGCCATCTAAGTTATGGTCAATACTTACTGACCCACTATCATCACTTGGAGTTGTTCCTGTAAGTTTTTTCATTTTAACTGCAGGGGCACCTAAACCTAATTTAGTATATTTTGAAACACTTAGATTACCTTTTTCAATAATTAAACCTGTTCCTAAATCTTCTGAACCTGCTAATATAAAAGCCCCACCATCTCCACCTGAAAGAGCATCTTTATAAGCATATTTTAACCCTCCCCACTGAGTTTTATCTCCCTTACTTGTCATTTTTAGACCTACATAATCAATGTTATTCCCATTACTATCTATCATAACAGGGTATTCATTATTATCTGAAATATGCAATCTATTGGTAGGGGCAGGTAAGCCTATTCCTATTTTTCCATTACTATCAATTCTTATTCTTTCAACATCACCAGCTTCTAAAACTAATTCACTATTACTTGCGATATTTGTAAAGGCACTAATTCTTGTTAAGTCCTTACCATTCACCCATTCAGTCTTTATAATATAATTACTATTTACTTTGAAGGCATCTCCATAGCCTATTGTAATATTTCCATTAGTTTTTAAACTTCCATCATCATCAATAGTAACCCCACTATCCTGCACTTCTCCAGTAGTTCCATCAAATCTAACAATTGCATTGTCTGTTGATGGTGTTACTTTTTGTACTGCTCAATCTAGTTGAGCTTGGTCTTCTGAATTTAATCAGTCTCCAATTAGTTCTCAATTTTCTAATATCATAATTAAATAATTAGTTTTTAAGTTCTTTTAATTTTTGCCTTTTAACTCTTTCAGCCTCACAATATATTTAAATATATTCCCATAAATATCAATAAGCCTTTGGTCTATTTCATCTACAAGTATTTGTTATATAAGTATAACAAAATCATAATTCTTTTGAAATATCTTTTACACAACTCCATATTTTTATAACTTTTCAATTTAATGTTTTTTGTAAAACTTTTTTAGAACTATGATTGTCTTTTCAATATTTATATCTTCAATTTAATTTTTTTCATTTATTATGATTAACATATCATAATTCCTTATATAAATGTTTTGTATTTCAAGAATAAGAAATCCATTCTAAATTCTCAATTCTATTGTCATTTTTTATTCAATTTTTATGATTAATACATTTTTCATTATTAATATTTTTAATAAAAGTTAATCATACTAATCTATGAACTAAAAATTGTTTTCTTTTATTGTTTTTAAATAGAGTTACTCTTTTATATCAATTAGTTATTCATCATTTTAATATTCTTTCTTTTTTTGATATATTACTATTTCATTTTCATAAAGTTTTTATTCTTCATAAATTACTTACTTGATATAATCACTCATATCAAGGTATGTCTTTCCAAATTTCCATAATTTTATAGTTAGGTTATAAGTATGGGAGCTAATCAAACCTAACTTGATTAGCTATTACAAGGAGCTACCTTAACCAAATATATTATATTTATTTTTCAAGTTTTTTCAATTTTGCTTGTTTTATTCATAATGCAGTAGCATAAGCTAAACTAAACTGTTCAGCTTTATTTACTATTCTTTTTGCAAATTCAATTATATCTTTTCAATTCTCATTACAAATTTTTTGTAAAAATACAGATTTTTTTCAAGCTAATATTTTTTTAGCTTCTTGCAATTGAAGATCCCAACCTTTTTGTTCAGCCTGAGAGTATCCAGCTGTTATTTGATTTATTGTATTTTGAAAAATCTGATTTATTTTTTGTATTCTTCTATTTCTTACATAATCATTTATAATTTTAGGTTCTTCTACTTTTAATTTTCATTTTTCACTTAAAGAGAAAATATATCAATGCTGATACATTTCTTTTTGCTCTTTTGTTAAAGTTTCTATATTCATTTTTTTTTAAGTTAATGACCTAAATTTTTTAATAAATTCTCCATTTCATCAATTACTTCCTGATATTCAATTATCTCAATCATAAGAATTTCAATCTCAACCTGTTCAACCAGCTCATCAAGTTCATCAAGTAACTAAAGTAGATATACTAGAATTATCTTCATAATATACTAATGCTCCTGCACCACCTCATCATCAACCAGCTCATCATCAACCACCTCATCAAGATGGATTACTAGCTCAACCATTTCATCAATTTTGTCAATTATCTCAAGAAATATCTATTATTCAACTTCATTCCAAAGTATGAATATACAATAAAATATTTCATCAATCTATTCCTATTGTTCAACCAGCACCACCTCATCATCAAGCTCAATTACTGTATGCACCACCACCTCAGGCAGAAGTTCATCAATCTTCTCAGCTATAATCTCAACTTCAAGACCCCCATTCTCAATCTTCTCAATTATTTCAATAAGCATCTCAACCATCACCATTTCAACCAGTTCAACCAGCTCACTCTCAACCAACTCATCAAGGAGTTCAACCAGCACCACCATTTCAACCATTATATGAGCTACTTCAAGAAGCACCACCTCATCAACCTCAACCATATCATAAAGAACTACCAGCTCATCAAGTTCATCAAACACTTCAATTACTTCAATCAGCACCATCTCAACCATCTCAACCAGAACCTATTTGTCAAGGAGTAACAACACTTCAATCAAAAATAGTTTTTGCTCAATCATTTCATTTTCATTTTAAATCTATAGTTCAGTTAATAGTAGCTGTTCAACTACATTTTAATATAAGAGTTCAGTCACTAGAGTTTGTAGATAAAGTTGCTCAACTATCAATATTTATTGAAGAGAAATTATATGTTTGTCAAAAATCTAAATATGTTGTTCAAGATGTAATATTTAGTTCTCAATCACTTCAATCTCAATAAGAAGTAAAAAGATTATTAATATTTACTACATCATTTCTTAAATCATTATATTGTGAAGCCTTTGCCTCTTGTCAAGGAGTAACTTCTTGTGATGTTATTTCTATCATATTAAGTAAAAGTTATTGTAAAAGTACAAGTTAAAGTTTCAGTTGATGAAACTGTTACACTAGTTGATACATGAGAGAACAATATTCAACTTCAAGATGTAGAACTTGCTGTTGATGTATTTCAGTCCCCAAATAATCAAAATTCTTTATGTGTTCCTGTTGCCTCTCAAGAAGCAAAGAAAACTGCAATATTAGAAACTCCACCACTTGCATTTGTGCTTCCAACTGCCTTTCTTGTAGTTTCATTTCATAAAGTAGTGTCCCCACTTGCTGGAGCTGTTGCACTATCTCAAAGGGCAATATATAAGTTATCCCCTATTTGAGTTGTGTTATCTCCTGCTAGTTGTACAGCAAAGGCTTGTTTTCCTACTGCTGGGATTAGATTATATTGCTCAATAGTTCTAGTTTTTCAAGTAATAGTGTCTTTTATTTCAAAAAGCCATTTACCAGTTAATTTTAGATTTTCTTTCATTTTTAGTCTATCTTAGGAGTTTTTAATTTAGATATATGTTCTGTAAGGTCTTTAGTTACTTTTTCTAAAGCCTCTTGCTCTTTTTTAGTTCAGAATAAATCTAATTATAGTATTTTTTATAATAAAAAGCAATTATTTAACTCAATATAACTCATAATATTCTACCATATTTTATTATCAAATACCATTTATACAAAAGTTCTATATAAATCTAGCAAATCAGCTGTAAGTTTTTTCTTCTCACTTATAGCTTTTAAATTTTTCTTAATAACTTCTTTTTCTGCTTCTGAAAAATCTATTTTTTTATCAATATCTTTTTCTTGCTTCCAAGTTAGTCAGCCACTTTCATCAGTTTTTAATTCTAAAATTTTTACTTCTTTTTGAGAAATAGAAACTTTTTTCTTAATATCTTCAATTAAGATAAGGTCTTCAAAACTTCATTCTTTTGGAAGTATTGTTGGTATTAATAATCTATTTAATGTTTTCATTTTTTGTTGTTATTTAATAATATTTTTAACTTTTTCATCCACTACTTTTTCTATGGCTTCATCCTCTTTTTTTCTTTTTTCTTCAATATGTTTTTTAGCTTCTTTCCTTATGAAATTTGCTAAATCATTTTTCATAGGAATTTCATACAATTCTTTTAAAAATTGTTTTGGAGAAATGGAATTATTGTTTTCTAATAATTCAATATATTCATTTCAAGAAACTCATTCTATTGAATAACCTTTTTTTTCTGCTTCTTCTAAAGAGATTTTATTTTCTTTTTTTTGTGTAGGATTATATCATTTACTAATTGCAAATCATAATATGTCTTTACTTTCAGCTTCTGCTGTTATTGTTATTTTTTCTAGCATATTTTATAAATTAATAATTAAGATTGTGTTCAAACTATTGTTCAATTGTCATCAGCATCTGGATATCAGTATTTTATTCTAAAATTACCATTACTATCTACCCAAAAATAATAATCTCATAATCTAAAAGAACTATTTGAATGTAGATTTCCATTTGCTTCAAAATTTGCCATAAATAAATCTCATATTCAATCCTTATCAGTATAAAAACTCATCCCTCCTCAACTAGAATATATGTATGCTTTTCTAGTACTTCTTCATATAGCTATACAGCTTCATCTACTAGAACTTGCTCTATTTAAAATTAAGTTAGGATGATTAGGCTCAAAGTAATTACTTTCTCATCATAATGTTGAACTTAAATTTAAATATAATGCACTTGTTCAATTTCAACTTATTTTTGCTGTTAATTCTTCAAAAGGTCAAGCAACTTCAAATCTATATCAAGGACTAGTTGTTCATATTCAGACATTTCAACTAGAAGTAATGTTAAATACATCAGTACTATCAACTCTAAGTGTCATTGGTTTTCAGTTTAAAGTTCATAGTTTATTTATTTCTCAAGGTAATATGAAAAATCAGTTATCTCAATCTTGAATTTTTTGCTCTCATATAAAATGATTATTCTGTCCTAAATAAGCTACATTATCATCACTTACTGCTGTATCTAACTGTGATTTAGTCATTGAAAGTTGAGAAGCTATCTCATTTAGTATGTTTGCCCAAGTGATTTTCTTACTTGTTGGGTTTCAAGAAGGGTCATCTACTTTATATATTAAGTCATCAGATGAAATTGTTGTTTGTTCATCTAGTGCTGTTAGTTTGTTACTCATATTTAAGGTGGTTAATTCCAAGAAGATAAATTCCAAATAAATTTTGGTCAATCTGGACTATCTAAAAGTAAACTTGTTCAGTCTTCTAGTAATAGACTTGTTCAGTCTTCTAAAAGTAAATCTCATTCAAGTATTCTTCCCCATTTGAAAGGTGGAGTTAATACTTTTGTTTCTATTGTATCAGATAGAGTTAGCTCATCTGTTACTGTTTCTCAATTTATATTTGTTTCTAGTATATCAGAAATTGTTAAAGTTTCAAGTCAATCTTCAATGTTGTTTATAATCTCATCTGCATCAACTTTTATTTTCCTGTTTTGTGAAAGTAATTGTTGAAAAAGCTCTAAAAATCAGAATAACAAACTACTACATCTTACAGTATAGATATTTTCTCCCCAAGCTACTTGCCTTGAACTTACTGATTGAATTAAAAAACTTTGATTAATATTTCTTTGACTTTTTGTAGTGTCTTTTATATCTATTAGTTGTCCACTTTCTAATCATTCCTGATTTGTTCTAAAACTTGCACTAATTACTACATTTGAATATTTTTTAATTTTTGCTTCTGCAAGATTAATTGCTTCTGCCCTACTTTCTATAGTTCTGTCTGTTATTGGTTGTCAATCAAACACTCAATCACTATATCATAATAAATCTTTTACATTAGTAACTGATACATTATCTGTTCTTTGGACTAGAATAGGGAAACCCTCATTATAAGTAAATTGTAAAAATTCCCCAGTTGCAAGTGTTGTTTCTTCTTCTGCATTCCTAATTGATTTTTCATTAAAATTAGACATAAAGTTTTTACTTGTTTCTGCATCTAATCCTTCTACTCATACAGTTTGTTCTACAAAAGTTGAGAAAGTATCCCCACTTGTTTGCCCTGTTACTGTTTCAACTGTGAAATTATCTTCATCTACCTTTATAATTTGCCTTACTGCATTACTTCTTGTTCTATTGACTATATAATCTCCTGTTTCTAATCAGTGGGCTGTTGCTGTTACATTAGTTTCAGTTGTTCAGCTCTCCATTGTATCAGTAATACTATTATCATCTTTTTTAACTACTAAATTTTTGAATTTGTTTTTTAGAATCCATTCTCTTACATGTCAATCTCATTCAACTGTTTGACTATAAGTATCTTCACTTGTTTCATTTCCTCATCTTACTACTTGTCTGTTTATAAGTCTAGAAGTGTCAAATTGAATAGACAAATCTTTAAAATTATTAGATGTTTCATTTAAACTAAAAGGTGCATAAGTTGTATCTTCTGGGAATAGTTTTATATTTCTGTCATAATCAATATACCAGTACCAACCTAATTCATCAGCTAATCTTTGTAAAATTTCTGTTGGTTTTACTCTTGGAATTCTAAAATCTGTAAATTGTACAGAAGTCTGAACATAAGGGTAATGTCTAAAAAATTCTTTTTCTAAAATTCTTATTCAATCTATTAATATACTGCTACTTGCTGTTTGATTTACTATTATTTCAATATAATCAGTATTTGCCCAATCAGGGCTTCAAGTTATATTACTAAAATCTTGTGTATAATAAACCCATTCATTATCAGTAGGAGTAAAAGAAAAACTACAATAATTGCTTGTATCACTTCACAATCTAACCTCTACACTTGTAATTGTTGAATAATTACTTGCTTTATACCATAATCAAATTAATCAATCAGTGAAAGTTGTTATATCTGTTGAAGTAAAATTATTTGTAAAATTAGCTGTTCAAGTTGAATAAATCCAGTCAAAATTTCCAGCCCCTGTTGTTTCTCTATAATTAATAGTGTCTAGTGTTGGATTTTCTCAATCTCAACTCTCAATCCAAGATGTTCTTAAATCTGTAGTGTTTGTATAGTCAAATTGGTCTATTGTTTGATTATTGTTAATTGTTTTGTTACAAAAGTCATTTACAATATACCTTGCATCTCTATTTTTGTAAGTATCATTTAATAAACTTTTATCAAAAATTCTTGTATAATCTAAACATTTTAAATCAAAAGTTATATTTTCAAGGATTGTTTGATTCTTATCACTTACATCAATTATATTTCAAGCAAATCTTTTAATCCCTGCAAGTTCTCCTTGTACTGGTGTATTTTTGAAAGTTGAAAAAGTAAGTCTTAAATTACCATTATCATTATCTATTTTTGTGACTGTTCAAGTTTCTTCATCACTTAATCAAATAGCAAAAGTAACAATACTTCAAATTCTAAAAATATTATTTTGAATAGCTGTATTATAGTTCTTGTTTAGTGTAATGGTTGTAGATGTAGCAGAAAGTATAGAAAACCCCTCATAAGCCTTAATATCATCAAAATATGAGGGATTAAATCAAGCTACACTTAAAGAAAGACTGTTTATTCTCTCTTGTAGTTCATCTTTTATTTTAATAGAGTTGTTTATAACTTGTGAGGTTCTATCTGTTCAATTTATAAAGATATACATAATTTTGTTGGTTATTTTTTCTTTATTATATCTAAAAACAAAAAAAAGAAAACTAAAAAGTTTTCTAAATAAATACTGCTCATTGCAATCTACTTACAAGCTGGTCTCCAATTTCATCAACTGCATCAGTTCCAAACACACCACTTATATTTATTGTTGTTCAACCTCATCATCATAATTTATGATTTGGTATAATCATTCAATTTTGTCAAGGAGAGAATAATTCAGGTCATTTCTCTCAAACAAGAAAAGTTTTACCTTGTTGAACTGGTCATCATTTAGCTCTTGCTCAATCTACTGTTTTTCATCATCATAATCATACTGCTGATGCAATCCTTCATCATAATTTTTTAATCTTTGCAATAGCTCTTTTAAAATAATCTATTAATCAATTAATCTTTGATTTTACACTATCTACTATAGAAGTAAATTTTCCTGTTATAACATCACTTACAGAATTAGAAAAATCAATAGCTGTACTTTTTATTTTATTAAATTTTTCAGTTATTCAATCCAGTAAGCCTTGTATTGAAAGCATTACACTTTCTTTTACATTAGACCAAATTCATTTAAAGAAATTTGCAAAAGCAGAAACTCAAGCTTTTATTTGTGCAAATCTTTCAGAGAACCACAATCATATATTAGATAAAAATGTGCTAATCTGATTTCAAAGCCACACTAAACTTCATCAAATAACCATTTGAAAATCATGCCAACTTTGTTTTCAAATTTCAATCTCTTCTCACATTCTACTAAATGCTTTTGGTATTGTTTCAGTTGCAAAAATTACAACCTTAGCAGCAACAAATCACAAAACAGCTCATAGATTATAATAAGCCTTTACTAAAAAATCAATAGAGTAAATTATTCCTTTGAAAGTAGTTCACACAATTTCTCAAAATCTTTTTGTTGTTTCTGAATTATTATTTAATTCTTTTGTTAATCTATCTATTTGTGGTCTTAATTCTGTATTTATGGATTCTCATATTTTAATCATTGAACCACTTACAGCACTTTTTAATAAAGTAAAAGACCCTGAAAGATTATCTATATTAGTTTTTGCCATTTTTTTAGCTGCACCAGTTGAGTTTTCTAATGATTGTGTATAATTATCTAATTCTTCAGTTCAATTATTTAATAATACCAGCCATTGTTTAGAAGCTTCAACTCAAAAAATTGTTGATATAGTAGCTAATTTTTGTTTATCTGTATAATTAGCCATTCACATTCATAATTGCCTTATAGTATCAGAAATTCAGACAAATTTTCAATTCATATCAAATAATTGAACACCTGCACTATTCATTGCAACAGTCATTGCTTTAGTTGGTTTTGATATTCTCAATAAAGAAGAGGCAAAAGATTGCCCTGCCATTCCTGCTTTAATACCATTATTAGCCAATACATCAATAGCAGCTGCACTTTCAAATAAAGATACTCAAAGAGAATTTGCAACAGGTCATAAATATTTCATTGCCTCTGCCATTTCTTGTACATTAGTATTTGCACTTGTAGCACTTTTTGCTAAAACATCATTCACAATTCAAATATCTTTTGCTTTTATTCTATATTGAGCCATTAGATTAGTTGCTATATCTGCTGCCTCTCATAATTCTAAAGTTCAAGCACTAGCTAATTCTAATATTCAAGGTAAAGCAAGCATACTTTGCCTTACATTTAAACCAGCCATTCATAAAAATTCAAATGCTTTCCCTGCTTCTGTTGCTGTATAAGCTGTTGTGGCTCACATTTTTTTTGCAAGGTCATTCATTCTATTAAATTCTTCTGTTGTAGCATTAGTTATTCATTTAACTTTAGACATTTGCTTTTCAAATTCTGCAAATTCAAAAACAGATGCTGTTCAAATTGTTGCTCACAATCCTACAACAGCTTTTGTTAATCATAAAAAAGCCTTCTTATTATCTTTAGAAAAAGATAATAAACTTTTTGAGGCTTTTTTTGTACTCTTTTCCATTCAATCAATAGAAGCTTTAAGGCTAGTGATTTTTTTTCTACTAGCCTCTGTTCATTTTACTATTGTTTCTAGTATTAGTTTTGTGTCTGCCATCTTCTTTTTGGATTATTTGATTAACTAATATTAAGTCTGATATCCTTTCCTCATCATATTCTTTCCAATCAAGTCAAAATTTCTCACTCATTATATAATCTTGAACTATAAGACTTCACTTTTTGCCCCTTACTGCTAAAGTAATTTCTTTTATTTTTTTTTACTATCTTTTTCTCAAGAAATAAGTTCTGTGATTTCTTTTGTTAAAATAGTTATTGTTTCAATATCTAAGTTTAATATATTTTCTTCATTAACTTCTGGTATATTACCTTCTTCATCTTTTAAATTCCATTCTTTAATACACATAACAAGCATTTTTTTACTCATTTCTGTAGGGTCTGTTGTTTCTGTAATTGCCATACTATCTTTGAAAGATAATTTTAAAGGAACTTTTACAAATTCATCATTTCCTAAATCTATTGTTTTTAATTTTTTTGTTACAAATCTTGACATATTTTTTTTATTATAAGCTATTTGGCTGTTTTAATAAAAAGGGTAAGCAAGAGAACAGCTTATGAACTCACTTACCCTTGTTTTTAATAGTTAGATACTGAATTAACAAGAGATACTCTTGTGCTCCATTGTTTAGCATTATCTCCACTCTCAACATCTTTATAAAATGTCATAGGGATTTCTTCCATTAATATATCATCTTCACTTGCTCAAGGAGAGAAAGTATCAAACTTAGCAGCTGCATTGTCAAATTGTATATATGGTACTTCTGAAGCATCTCTACCAACTACATTTGTTCCTGCTTCTACTCAATTAAGAACTCTAAAACCTAAATTTTGACTAACTTCTGCAGTTGTAAATTCTTCTGTTCAATCTCATTCAGCAGTTCAATCTACACCACTTAAAGCATCTATAGCACTTGCAATTAATGTTCATGTATTATTAGAACTAGTTGTATTTGCTAATTTTACTGTAATAGTGTTTCAAGATTTAATTGCTTCTAATGTATCAGTAGTATTAATAATTAGAGTTACACTAATATCATTTCAAGCTTTACCAGCTGTTGAAGCCTCAACCTTAAATCAGTTAGTAGTTCCCCAAGTAGAGCTTGCTTTTGTAGCAGAATTACTTTCAATAGCAGTTTCTCATTTAGAAATTAATCTATAACCAATTTGTGCATTTTTTCTTAATTTATCAAGATTACTTTCACTATCATAGAATTTATCAAAAGTTCCACTTCAAGCATAACCTTTAACTAGTACATCTCCAGCATATCTATCACTTTCAGAACATCAACTAAAAAATCTAGATTCTACTTCATTTAAGTAGTTAAGAGTAAAAGTTTCTTTTTTCTCTTCTGAAACATTATCTATATCATCTCAAACAGATATACAAGTTCCTCATAAATAAGTAAATACTTTATCTTGATCATAACTTGCTGTACTCTTTTTTATAACAACTAAGTCATTAACATCAATAGTTGCATCAATAGTTGAAGTTGTAAGTTGTGTATCACTGTCAACAGAAGTTATAGTCAATTCTTTAACTGTTGTAAATCAATCAGCTTTATCTAATATAAGAATACTATCAGATGTTGTTAGACCTGCTGTTTGGTCTAGTGTAAGAGTTGTTCAAGAACTTGCAGCTGTTGTTACTCTAGCATTAATAAATGCTTTTCTAGGCATTAAACTAGCTGTACATTTTATTTTGTTGTCATCTCATTCAATACTAAGCCCTGTTATTTGAACTCAATAATATCTGTGTACCCAAGGTGCATCAGCTGGTTTTAAATCCATAGTATAAGTTTTTGGTGTATTTGTTACACTAAAAGTGTGTCTATAAGCTATTGAACTTAAATTTTGAGAAATTGGCTCTCAATATAATCATCTTAAAAAGTGACCAATCATTTTACTTTCAATATAGAACTCTACATCTCAAGAAACTTCTATTTGGTTTTGTACACTTCTTATATTTCTTTCTCTACTTCCTGCAATTTCTTGCACTTGTGATACTCAAAAATTTGTTTCAATACTTTCAGATACTATTCTTAAGTATTGTGTAGGTGTTACAGGTGTTCCTGCTGTACTTTCTTTAACTAAAGATAAGTACCCATAATTTGCATAAGGGGCAAAATTAGACATAATCTTATTATTAAAAAATAATTATTTCTTTTTAGAAGGCTTTTTAACCACTCTAACATATTCAACTCAATCCTTCTCCTCTTTTATTATATTAAAATCTTTCATAAAGTAAAAATTAAATATTAAAGTGTTAATAGTTTAACAGAAAAAGTAATAGTTGCAAATGTTATATAACTTTCTCCTAAATCTATTTCATCATATACAATCTTCCAATCTCAATTAATATGAGCTTTTCAGTTTAAATCTAAATTATTATGAAGAACTCAAAGAACTGTGTCACTATTAACTTTTCATTCACTATCTCTACCTTCCATTTTATTTACTAAATCCTGTATGTGTTCTAGTGTTTCAACTCTAGTATTTTCTTTTAAATACTTTTTTAGAGTGTTTTTAATACTTATTTGAATATTAAAATCATTAGTAAGCATTCCACCAGTTCATCTATTAGTTATATCAGAACCTAAGGGAATTATCTCTATAAAAGGTAAATAAGCTTGATTAGGGACTTTAATCTCTCAATAGTAATACTTTTTATAAGTATTTCATAAATTAGTTTTTAAAAGTGTTTGGATTTCTTCTATTATATCATTCATTCTTTAATTAGTGTTAGAAGATATTTATTTAAAAGTATTTTAGTTCTTTTAATCATAACATTTCAGTGTCAAAGTATTTGTCTTTGTGGAATTTTACCAGTTCCTTTTTGATGGTACTTAAAATATTTAACATTACTTCATATAATTAGTTTATCATTTTTAAGTAATAGTTTTTTAAAAGATTTTCTAAGTTTTCAACTTCTTTGTAAAATACCTTTATTAAGTCAAAGTTTTATTTTTTGTCTTGTAGTAGCTGGCTTTAATTTCTCCCACCTTCTACTAATAATATTTCTTCAATTAACATTAAAAGCCTCATCAATTTCTTTTAGTTGCATTTTAGATATTTCTTTTAAAGGTTTTTTAAAATTCCTTGTTCATCTATTTAAACTATCTAAAATTGAATTAGCTTCTTTAAAATTTGTGTTAATTGTGATCATATTAAAAAGTCTTATTCATAAAAGCCTTTGGGCTTGTTGGGTCTGTACTATCTGTATCTGATGTGTCATTAGGATAACTTTCAGCCTGTCAAGTTGTTGTTTGTCCTATCTCTTCATTAGTTACATCATCAATTATAATTAATCTAGGGTTATTATTTCCTTGTAGTCTGTCAAGAAGCTCATTTACTCTATCCATTCTATTTTCTCAATCTTTCCCTGTATCTTGTCCCTCTACTCAATAAATATCAATAAATAAAAGTGCTGTTGCTATTTCTGCTGTTATTTGGTCTATAACTTGTGGGTATCTTCTAATTCTTGTTCCAATAGTAGTAGATATTCAAGCAGTATCAGGAGCAGATGTTATATTTACTTGTTTATAAGCTGTTGTCTCTGTTGTACTTACACTTATAAATAAAACTTGTTCTCAATCTCCTATTTTATCAGTTACAAAGTCATTAGATGTTAAAATTCTAAAATTATTTGCAACTTCTTCTGCTGTTTCTCAACTTGTTATAGTTAAACTATAAGTTATCCCATTTACTACAATATTCATTGTTCAACTAGATGTTGCAGTTCAAGAAAAAGTTAAAGTATTTTGAAATCTATAAGCTAAAGGTAAAGAATAAATACTTCAAATAGAAGAAGAAACTAAAGCAGAAGCCCTTAATATTTTATCTTTAATATTAGAATCACTTATATTAGTGTCATCATCTAATCAAGACATTGTCCTTACTGTATCTATACTTGTATACATTATAATCATTGTGTTACTATTCTAGCTCAAAAAGTTTTTGCACTAGAATTAAGATAATATAATTCTATTGAGTCCCCTGCCTCTAAACTAAATTGTGCATCAGGAATAAAAATAATATCAGTAGTTGAACCAGTACTTGGATTTATAGTGTATAAAGTTGTATCATAAGCTGTTCAGTCCTTAGCTTTTAGTTTTATAGTTAAATCTTCACTTGCAGTTGGGGCAGAGTTAAAGTGTATAGTTACACAATCAAGTCTACAAGCTCAATTTGAAGTTGAAAGACTTATTGCACCTGTTCCTGTTGCTTTTGTTACTGTTATATATTTTTTTGACATAGTATTTTTATTATAAAATATTTTATTGTGCCTACCTTTTCAGATAGACACTAAAAACATTTTAATCAGATATTGCAATAACTCAATCTTTTATAAGATTTTCTATTCACTTAAATTTTTCAATTTTATTTCAAGGTGTATATAATTTTCCATCTCTTTTTAAATTTGATAATACAGTGTAGATAACTTTTTTAAGTTTTGGTATTGCTTTTTCTTTTTTTTGTTCTTTAGACATAATCTTTTAGATTAAAAACTAAGCAGTAGCATTTTTTATTAAGTATGCACATTTTTCATCAACAAGTTTTTGGTCATATTTGTCATTTACTCTAACAAATCTACCTTCTTTGTCTTCATCATATGCTAATACTTTTACTTTTCTATTCTCACCATTTTTTTGATAAGTAAACCCTAAAGCTCTTGATTTTAATCTTGCTTTTGGTTCAATATAAGCAACCCAAAAGTGTTTTCCCCATATATCAGTTAAAGCATCAGTTCCACCTTCAACTCAAGAGTTGTATTGTGCATCTCAAACTAAAACATTTTTAATTCAAGGGTAAGCTCTTTGAAGTGCTGCAATTACTAATTCAGGAGTAACAACTTTATCAGCTGTAGTGATAATTCTAGCAATTACATCAGGATGATTTAACAATGTCATCATTGTAGAATGCCCCATAAAGAAAGTATTTGCTTTTTTACCTGTTGCTGTTCTAATTGTTTCAATAGCAGTTTTAATATCATCAAAAGGGTCTGAATTATCATAATCACTCCATTGGTCAGTTCCTGAAAGAGTTACATTTTGAGTAATTACAGAAGTATTAGAAAGAGTATCTGCTAATTCTTTTTCCTTAATCACAAGCATTCTATCAGTTAAGTTTTCAGTTGCATCAATTCTTGGAGTGATTGGTTTATCTGAATTATCTTCCTCTTCTTTAGAAACAAATTCTTTTAATGCATGGTCTTTTAAAATATAGTGGTCACCAATAGTTACAGAGTGGTTTACTTCATTAGCTCCTGCTCCTTGTGCTCTTAGTGCTTCAACAATTCTTAAATTATCCATTCCATAAGTAGCAATTTGTGCAGTATCTTTTTTAACTGCAACAGTAGGCAATAGTTTTTCAGCAATATAATTGTCATTACTATAACCTAATGAGATGTTAGTCAATAATGGACTAACAAATGTATTTGATTTATTAATCATTTTTTATTTAGTTAATTTTTAATATCTAGATGGTCTTAATGCTACAGCTGCAACTTCATTAGCAACTGTTGTAGTATCTAATAAAACACCAATAACTTCATCTCCTGCTGTTGTAGTAGCAACACCTTTTCCTGCTGTTGTAGCAGTAATATATGCACCTTTAGTTGTAGCAGCTAAAATAACAACTTTAGCAATTCAATCTAAGATAACACCAACTTCATTTCCTGCTGTTGTGTCTGCACTTTCATTAGTTACACCAATTAAAGTAGCAGTTGCATCAGTTCCAGAAACAACCTCATCAGCATTTGTTCCTAATTTTACAATTCTGTATTTATCTACAGAAGTATCTTCTTGCTTAAATGTAGCAATAGTAGGTCAGTTTAATACTTTACTCATTGTTTATATAGTTAATTAATATATATTTTTTGCAAGTTCTGGATTTTTGTCAAGAACTCTATTTAATGCTTCACTAAAAGCAATACCTTCTTCTTTAGAAAGTTTTGTAGCTAATTCATTAGCCTTTTCATTAGCATCTTCTTCACCTTCTAATTCTCCAGCTTCTCATTCTTCACTAAGAGTTGCAGAAGTAATAATTCATTGATGTAATTCAAAGTATGCTTTAGCTTGGTCTTCTGAAAGAGTTTTTACAAAGTTAGCTATATTTTCTTTTTCTCAACCTTTAAATCCTATTTTTTGGTCTTCTGATAAAGATAATTTTTCTAAACTTTCAGACAAGAAAGCCTCTCTTTTTTCTCTTTCAATAGCCTCTAATTTTTCAGATAAAGATTTCATTTCTGCTTCTTTTTCAGCAAGAACTCTTTCTTTTTCTACTAGAGCTTTTTCTTTTTCTGATAAAGTTTTATTAACTTCATCTAATTTTTCTTGTAGTTCCATATTATTATGGTTATCAATTAAATTTTCAGATAATGTTGGAGCCATATCTTTTATGACTGGCATATTAGTAAGTGCTAAAGCCCTTATAACATTTTTAAACATTTTCTTCCCTGTGTCAACAAATTTTTCAAACTTATGCTGTATTTGTAGACTAAAGTACCTTACAGCACCTGTTTTTACTAAATTTTCCCCCTCTGGAGTAAATTTATATAGTTTAGCATATAAACTATAATGTCCTGCTAGTTTAGTACTTTCTTTTACTTCCATAGATTTTGGTTTAATCCACGCATAAGCAATATGCTCAGGATCATGATTTAAATCTACAGGTATTTCAGTACCAACAACATCTTCATTAAAGTTTTTAGCCATTAATTCTAAATCTTCCTTAGAATACTCAAAATTTCAATACCTACTATCTGTTTGTTTAGCAGTAGTAAGTAATTCAAATTCTTTATTTAGAGTATCTCATTCAGACAAGATTATTTCATTATAAGTTTTCATTTTATAAATTATTAATTCTTAAAGCCTCTTCTTCTAGTTTTAATCTTTGTTCCTTTGCTATTTCTTCCTCCTCTGTTTGTTTTATACTTTCTATTGGATAGTAGTATTCAAAACTTCAGTGATGAAGTCATAATCAACTAACAGCTTCTGCTGTTTTACCTTGTGTATCTTTATTTGCTAATTGATTAATCATAGCAACTGTAAGTATAGTATATAGAATACTAAAAGTTTTTCAAGTTGGTCTTTGTAGAACATTGTCAATCTTATTAGTTGGCACTAGTGTTTTAAATAATGTAAACCCCTCTTTTATGCTTTGTTCATACAGAGAATTTTTAAAAGCTGCCCTTGGGTGAGTTACAAAAGAAAGTCTTAAAATATTTTTATTAAATGTTGTTTTTTTAGCAGTTTCAACAGCTAAATCAACACTTGCTTGACTTCCAAAATGTAAAACAATATTTTCTTTCATTCTTCTACTTTCATTATAGATAACACCTTGCATATTACTTACATATCATTCTATAAAGCTATCAAATCTTCATCTATTTACATGAAAACTTTCTCAAAGTAATTTATTATTTTGTTCTAGTGTTTCAATAACTTTGCTTTCTGCTTCTTCAAATATTTCAGTTTGTAATCAAGAGTTTATTAACTCTTTTTCAAGTTTTTTAGCTATCTTGTCAATTTTCTTTTCTCCTGCTTTTACTTTTGCTTTATTATATTTAAGAACAACAACTCAATCTAATCTTTCACTGTCTGCTTCTTTGTAAATATCTTCTAGAGTTTTTTGAAACTCTTTCTCATATCTTTTTGTTATATTTTCAGCCTCTTTATATTTTCTTTCTAAATACTTTTCAAATTGAGTTATATTTTTACTAAAAGCCTTTTCTCTTTTACTTGGTTCTTTTTTTTTAAGCTCTGAAAGTTCAGTCATTTTCTTATCTTCTTTTTTTATATCTTCCTTTATCTCTGCTTTTTCTCCCTTTTTCTCTTCAATAATTGGTTCTTGTTTTTCTTGCTCTTCTCTTTCTTTTTTTAACTCTTCAATTTGTTTATTTGTAAGTTTTGGAAGTTTAACTATTCCTCTTAATGCTTGTCTATCATCAACTGTTATGTCAAGCAATCAAGCAGTGTTTAGTTTGATTATAGCTTCTATTTGTTCATCCATTGAGATAGTACCTATATCTGAAACTGTAAGTTGTGGGTAATTCTCTACATTATTAAAGTTTAAGTCTACTAATTCCTTAATATGGTCATTAAGATTATCAATAATAATATCAGCTATTCACTGTAAACCTCTTAAGAAAAAAGAGCTTTGGTCTTTACTTAGTGCATTACTTCCACCTTCTCAACTAGTAAGATTAAGAAAACCAGCAAGTATAGCATCATAAATCTTTTTGTCATGATGTTCTATACTGTCTTTTACTTGTGTTCAAACTCATGTTCCTGTTGGTGTTAATATTTCTATTGATTCATCATTTCCAATTACTCAATAGCTTTTTTCATTACTTCTAATATTCTTTACTAATTCAAGAAGTTTATTTTTTTGTCCTTGCATTGGTAGATTATCTGTCTTAGCAATAGGGAAACCTACTCAATACCTTTCAGAAGATATACTTTGTATTTTATACATTAAGTCTTTATAAAACCAATGTTTATAAGCACTTCTTAGAACAGAAACACCCTCATAATTATTTCATTCTTTATCACAAGAAAATAAAATTAATTTATTCCAGGGTATTTCATTATAGTTTAATTGTGTACTTTCATCATTTGAATTAACTTGTTGTGTTATTCCTGCTGGATGTCAATCAATCCAACTTTTACCTTTTATTTCCCATAAGTAGTGGGCTTTTGGTAATCTAGGAGCAAAGTTTTTCCATTCAACCATTCAATCTACTATTTCAAAGTTTTTCTCAAAATAATAGAACCCAAAGTCTAAAAATCCTAAGGCTTCCCTTAAGAATTGTTTAAATCTTACTTTTTCAAATAGATTTTTAGTTATAAAATCTGCAATATCTATATCTTTTTTTTCTTCTCCTCCTGCTTGTATTTGCCACTTAGCAGATATTAAAGGGTATTTAATAGCTTTTAGCACTGCTCAAACTGTTGCATCACTTTTTCTCATCTCATCAAATATTTCTATTGATTGTGGAAATTGTAAATCAGAATTGTAGTCTTCTGTAATCATTCAAGATAATAGCTCTGTTCCTGTTGTTCACAATTCAGTTAAAGGAATTTTTTTTCCCTCTTTTTTCTTCAAAAAGTCAAACATATATGTAAAGTTATTTAATATAAATATATAATAATCTTTTTATAAAAAAAATCAATTAAAAACTTTTATTATAAATATCCCCTACTTCTGAACCTGTATCTTCATCATCTGTTTCAGCATATATTCCTAAACCTTGAAAATTATCAAGACAACCACTTATTCAGTCTACAAAATCATCATGTATTCCTTTAGTTGGGAAAGCTAGTAATTGATTAGTTGCCGTTACTAAGTCTTTATGGTTCTTTGGTAAATAAACCCTATTGGCTACAAAATGAGGCAAGTGTGGTTCAAAGTGAGTTACTTTATCATTAGGGTATTTAAGAGGCTTAAAAGGTATAGACACATTATAGTCATCTTTAGCTAGTTTTTTAATCCAAAATCAAAACCCTTGATTAGATTTTTCATCATAAGTTAAGTTTCTAATCCACCTGCTATATCTTGAATACATTTGAATTGCTCTTCTTGATTGTTTTTCTACATCTAGCTTTTCTAAAATAAAATCAATTAAATAAAAATTATTATCTTTTATATTTCTTCCCATTATAGCAAAACAAAAGTAGTCACTTGTAGTTTTCCCAGTATGAGTTGTATCTGCATGTGCATACATTTCTCTAAACTCTGAAAGATTTATATTTTCATAATATCTCAAGTCTTCCTCCTTAACTAATCAATTTTCATAAATGTCTATTGGCTTTAAGTGATAATTTTGATTAAAAGCCCTTTCTGTTTCCTTAGCTCTTATTTTTTCAATCATACTTTCAGTAAAAAAATCCCAGACTACTTTTCAATCAATATATAAAGGTTGCCAAAATACAGACCAATAAGGATTATTCTTTTTCTCTTCTCTAAATCTTGGTACTATTCAATCACTTTTAATTGTATTTCATAAAAAATATATTTGTGCTCATTCTTTATTTAAAGCCCCAAAGGTTTCCCCTGTTATCTTTTCATAATTAGCCTGAATAACATCTGGATTTTTTACACTATCATCAACATCTATATCATCAAGGATTAGCAAGTCTGGTCTAGCTTTTTTTGAATTAGCCCCCCTTAACTTTTCTCAAAGTGAATTAGCAAGAACCTTTACTCAGTTTTTTGTGTCAAACTCTCAAGCACTCTTTTTATCCATTTCTTCTTTACTCCCCTTTATACTGAATAATATTCAATAATCTTTTTCTAATCTATCATTCATTAAGTTTATAGCTATACTTGTTGTATTCCTTACTGAAGCACTACTTTCAAAACTTTTCCATACTGCAAATTTAATTAAATTATTAGTTATCTTATAAGTTGTTATAGCTACAACTATTGTTGTTTTAATACTTCATCTAAAACCCTCAATAAACACATCTTTTTCACTTAATAGACTTTCTATCCAAACATAATGAAAGTCTGCTAGTAGAGTTATAAAATCATCTTTAAAATAGAAAAACCACCAAAGCAAGAAAGCATTAGGACTTCAAACTGGATAGTTTTCTGTTCACTCTTTAAAAAAAGCTTTTCTTGTTGCTGGTGTTGTCTTTTCTAATTCTGCAATTAGTTTTTTAAATTTCTTATCTTGTAGTTTTAGCATTAGTTAATAGTTAGATGTTCAAATTTTTCTTTTAAAAGAAAGTGTAGCTCAACCATATTCACTAAAATATATATTTACAAAATATTCTTTACTTGCAAATTTAGTTGTTCAATTCATTGTTTTCTGTCAATTAAAAGTTCATTTAAATAGCTTTATTTTTTTATTTTCTAAGGTTATATGATTACTTTCTCTATCTTGCAATCATATATATTGTTTTTCTATTTCTTCTAAATCCCTTATATTTTTTATTCTTTCTTTTATATCTTTTTCTAATTTTTCTTTTCTTTTGATTAATTCTAATTCCACAATATCTACTCCCATAAATTTATCTATCTGCATTAAATCTGTTGCATTTAATTTAAACCACTCTAATTTAATTCTTTTATCATTAAATAATTGATGTAATTTTTTTTCTCTTTCTCTTCAATCATTCTCTTTACAATTAAATTCCCTTATAATTTTTATTTCAAAAGGGTTTCAAGTTTCCATTTGCTTAACTCTATCTTTTACTGTTTTTTGTGAAGTATATCATATTTTGTAAACTCAATTACATTCTAATACATAAACTCTATCCATAATATTTAAAAGTTAAGTTCTAAAAAATTTTTGTTATCCTTGTTATACTTAAAGATATTTTCTAATTCTGATTTTACTCTATTATCTTTATTATATAAATAAGGGTTACAATACCAGTTCCACTTATCATTAAGTTTTAGTTTTCTTATAAATCAAGCTTTATGTAACTTTGACCTTAACCTTTTAATTTGTACTTCACTTAATTTTAATACTCAAAAATCTAATACATTATCATAATTCATTTTATTAACAACTGTTTTAAAATGTTTAAAAGTAGTTGCTCATACTTTTCACATTATTAAATCTGGTACATCATATTTAACACATTCAATAATCATATTGTTTTTAGTAAAATAATAATCTTGCTTTTTCTTATTTTCCATATATACTTGTTTTGTTAAGTAATAAGTTTCTAAGCAAAACTATATTACTTTTTTTATTATTCAAGTCAATATTAAAGTATCATAAAATGATATTTATATTACAAAAGTATCATTTCCTTTTTCAAAAGTATCATAAAACCTACAAAAGTGATACAAAAAAAGTATCATAAACATCTTAAAAGTGATACTTTTTTTACTCATAAAAGTATCATCCTATAGAGTGATACTTTTATTAAACTACTTCCTTTATTTTAAGCCATTTTTTATTTTTTTACACTCTTATAACTTTCTTTTAGTATTTTCTTTAACTCAAAAAACTGTTTTTTACTCTTACCAGTTACTTAACCACTTAACTTTTTCAATAAAAAAACTAGTTATTTTACTAGTTTACAAACTATTTAATTTTTCTAAAGCACTTGTATCTTTTAGCCCTCAATCTTTATTTGTTACATCTCAACCAAAAAGCATAACTCTTTTAGCACTTTCTGCTCCTGCTCTAATAATATCAGAAAAACTTTCTTCTTCTGGATTTAATAATCTATTTATTGTTACCCCTTGTGTTAATTCTAATATTTTCAAGTCTTTATCAGTAATTCCTACTATTCTGTCGTCTTTTGTTGCCTTTTGTTGCACCTCTTTCATATTTCTACTTATTGTTGATTTATTACATCAAACTTTTTTAGCTATTTTTTCCATTGTATCTAAAGGGGCTTTTAATACTTCTTTTACTATTTTAGCTTGTGTTTTAAGTTTATCTTTTCTCTCAACTTTGTTTCCTGCCATATCTACTTAATTAAATTATAAACTATATATACAACAATAACAACTATTAGTCAAATAAATGCTTCTAGTCTGTCTTGTTTTGTTCAGAGATTATTTTTTTCTAAAAATGTTTTAGATGTTTTTTCCTCTTCATTCAAAATATTCTTTTCTTTTAATGTACTCATAATTATATTTTATGTTAAATTCTTTGTTATTCATTGATAAATAAACTAATCATTCTAGTATTCAAAGAATAGTAGGTATTCAAGTTAAACAAAAGATTATATAAATTAATCATTGGACCCATTTACCAAAATAGAATTTATGAACTCAAAATGCTCATCAGAAGATAGCTAATAATCAAGCTATTGTTTTGTTTTTCATCTTATTTTTTTAAAAATAAACAACTATCTATAAATCTCAAAAGGATAATGAGCAAACCAGTGTTTAATATCAAAAAGATACTGTTTTATAGATATGTGACTAGTTTTAAATAATGGCTCAAGAGAAGTGAGCCATGCTTCCTTACAAGATAATTTTTTTAAGAATATAATATTCTTGTAAGTTCTTGTTTTTAATAAACAAGTAGAAAACTATAATAGTTTAGGATAATCAACCTTACATAAAGTTTATGTAAATTATATTTTTCTACCTATCTATTAAATAGGTAATTTGATTATTTTTGAACAATACAAATATGAAAAAAAATCTCTCCTCATTATATTTAAAGTCCCATAAGGTTTTGCAGAATAAGTTGCCTATACTAAGCTCTTTTTAATTGTGGTTTTCTACAAAGGACTATGTTTTAAATTACATATCAAGTTATTTTTTTAAACTCTTCTTTGGTTATCTCTCCAGTTTTTACTTTATCAGCTATAGTTACTAATATTTCAATATCTGATTTTGTTAATTCTCTCATTTAAATTCTATTATATAATTATTAAGGTTTTCAATATGTTCTTTTATTAAATCAGGTGTTACATTGCAAATCTGTCTTGATTTTTTACTTAAATCATCAATCCAATCTCTGCCTTTTATTCATTCTAACCATTCAAAGAACTCCAAACTTGTCTGATGAGCTGAGAAAGTAGAGCTAAGAGTATGACAACCTGAACATAAACACATACCATTATCTATATCCCACCTTGTAGATTTTCTACTTCTTGTGTAAAGATGATGAGAATTTAGATGGTCTTTTTTTCAGCAATATTGACATTCATAATTATATTCTATCTTTACTGCCTCACTCCATAATTTATCTGCTTTTTTTGTTAAATAGCTTATAGAGTTTTGTTTTTTTTCTTTTTGTTTAGTTTTTTTAGCTTTTATTTTCTCTTTAACTTTTCTAACTTCTGCTCTTCAATATTCTAATCTACATTTTTTAGAACAAAATTTATTTATTCATCATATAAAATATTCATGCTCTTTTTTTATTGTAGTTTTGCAGTTTTTACATTTCATAATTATTTTATTAAAAGACATCACTTTTATTTAACCTTATTATAACCTTTTTCTCCTTTTTTTCAACTATTTAACCACTTTTCCAACTAGTTTTTACTTGACTTTAAAGTTTTTTGAGTTGTTTTTTCTTTTGTAATTATTAGCATAATCTAGTCATTCTTTTCTTACTAATCATAGATATCTAGAATAATTACAATAAGTGCTAGGATTTTTTTCTTTGTATTCCCTCCATTTTTCAGCTATTGTTCATGTCTTTATTTTTCTAGGTTTTCTAGGTTTTGGGGTATAGTAAGATTTTCTTAATTCTCAATTCTTATAAATCTTTTCTGTTCAATCTAATTTTAATTCTGTTCAATTACTAAATTTAAGTTTGTCTTCAAAATAAGATACATAAGATGTGAAACAAATAAATACTTTACCTCTATAAACTTCATATGCTAATCAATGTTTACTTGTTTGGAATATCTCTATTTTTGCCATTTTAGTTTTTTACCTTTTAATTTACCATCTTCAAAATAATTCTTTTCTATCTCATTTTTATAAATATAACAAGCTAAACAAAGTCAGTCTTGTAATTCCTCAAATTCTCTTTTGCATTTTATACAGTTCATATTTTTTTATTTTTTATTAAATAAATTCCTTACATGAATAGATAAATCCAATATTAGCCTCTCTAGTGTGTTTTTAACTATCCCCTTTTATTTTATCATTTGTGACTGTTTCTATCTCTCATAAGGCAGTTTTTAGGGTTTTTACTTGTAAATTCTTAAACTTTAGTTCTCAAGTTCAAGCATTTACTAAATCATTGAGATTTTTATTCTCTTCTTCTAGGTTTTTATATAAAATATAATCTAGTTTTGCTTTTTCTTTTAAATCATCAATTATTTTATCTTTTTGTTTTAATCAATTTAAAACTGTATCTATTGCAATACCACTTTCTCTTGGGTCTGGCATTTCTCATTTACCTCACCTTCTCCAGTGATTTAGGTATTTTACTTTTTTTATTGCTTCTTTTAGTTTCATTTTATTTTAAGTTAATTAATAATTCAATCCTACTAATTTCTGATTGTATTTTTTTATATTGTTTTTTTACTTTTCTAGCTAATAAATAAGATTGGATTTCTATCAACCAGTTAGGATACTTAAAAAGCCCTGTCTTAAACATTAAACTTGAATTTATAATCAATAATGTATTTATATCTATTTTTTTAAGTTCTTTTAAGTGTTCTTCTTTATTCATATTTTAGTTAATTTAAAATTAAAATTATCATTTTTTAGTTCAAATCATCTACATAACCATTTTTCTAGCCATTTTAATCAATCATAGGTTATTAAATCATCTGTATTAACTTCAATTTTTCTAGGATTATTAATATAACTTATATAATCTTCTTTATAAATACTATATCATAATTCTTCTCTATATTCGAAAAATTCATCCTCTGTTAGGGTAAAATCAAATTGTATCTCCATATTTTAAATGTTAAATTATATTATATTTTTTTTAATATCTTTCTTTTAATTAATACTCTCACAGAGTATCATACTCTACTCTTTTTTGCAATTTTTTAGCTGTTTTTGTGGAGTGTTTAGACTTGACTTTTCATAATCTTTTATTTAAGTTTTAAATTAGCTTCTTTTTTAGCTCTTGTTATTCAAGCTCTTTTTGTTAAATATTCAAATTCTGATATTTTTCAGTTTTCATATTCAACCCTTAATTTATCTTCTTTTAACATATTTTTTTGGTTATATTTTAAAATCATCTTTTTCTTTAAATATTTCATTACTTATTTTAAATTTACATTTTGGGAAATCTGGAATAAGTAAATATTTTTTATCTGATGGTCAATATTTATTTTTTAATAAATTTAGTTCAAGGTTTTGTCAATCTCTACTAAGTGCTAGTATTATATCACTACTTGCAAATATAGCCCCACTTCATTTTGGTTGTATTCATCAACTATTTTTAAATCTACTGTCATTGTTAGCCTGTGATATATTCATAATTGTTGTTTTTGTATTAATTGCCAATTTTTGCAATTCCTGTGCCACATTAGTCATTTTTTCATACTCTGTTCATCATTCAGTTTTTATATTTTGAATAAAATCAATACAAACAAATTGAGGTTTTTCTACTTTAACTATATTTTTTATTTCTTCTAATCAATAAACATCATCATAAACTATTAAATTTTTAAAATTTTCTATATCATAATAGAAATTGTCTTTAAATAATTCTTTTTGTGTAATTCAATAATAATTTTTTAATAATAATCAGAATAATAACTCTTTTTGTACCTCAAGACTAAATACAATAACCTTATTTCATTTTCTTAATTCATTATTTATAAATTCATAACTGAAATTTGATTTTCAAACTCAAGAATAAGCAACTATTGTATAAACTTTTCCCTCTATAATTCATCAAATATCTTTATCAAGTATTTTATAAGGTCAAGGAGTTCATAAAGCACCTTGTTTTTTTATTTGTTCTAAATAATCTCAAAAACTATTTACTAAATCATAAACATTATTTCCTTTTTTTTGTTCTAGTCTTGTTGGTATATTTTCAATAAGTTTCCTAGCTTCTTCAATTTCTCATTTACTTGTTTTATATTTTACATTATCAGCCAAAATTAACATTTCTCTTTCTTCTGTAAGTCTAATTAATTCTCTTTCATAATCTTTCCATAATCAAGAATGAGAACAAGCATCAATTAAATCTGTAAAATAAAAAGGGTCTATATCTATTTTTTTTATTTCTATAAAACTTCTAAAGAATATTATATCAATAGGTTTTCAATTATCAAACAGAGCTTTAAATATTAAAAATATAGTTTTATTAGTATTATTATAAAAATCTTTCTCTTCAATTTTTATTTTATTCATAATCTCATTATCAAAAGCAATAGCTCATAATAATCATTGTTCTAGTAGTTTATTATTTGGTAGCATTTTATAAATAGTTTATTATTCAATTTTTCTTTTGTGTAAGAAAAGCTAAAATTGTTAAAGTAAATTCAGTTTTAAATCATTCTCAATCTCTTTGTTTTTTAAAATCTACATAATTATTAAATCAATCTTTAATATCTTGATAACTATATTTTTTTCTAAGTTTTTTATAACTATCTAATAAATCTTCTGTAAATTTATAATTTCTATCAAACATTTTATTCCAGTGATTTTTTAAAAATTCTAATTCTTTTTTTATATCTTCTAAAGTATCTCAATTTTTATAAGTGGGAGACTTTATGTTGTAATTATTTATTTCTTTTACTTTCTCTTTATTTACTTTTATTTCTTTTATTTTACTTTCTATTGGTTCCACTTTTTCAAAACCCCCCTTTTTATTTTCAATAACCCCCCTTTCTTTTTTAGGTCTACCCCCCTTTCTTCCATTAGTTACACTATTGTGTAAATTATTAATATCAACTATAATTATATTAAAATATGTTAATGTTAATCAATCTAATCATTCATCTTTTCAAATAAATAATGCTTTCAATAATTTTCAAGCCTCTTCATTATTCATTGTTTGAAATAATTCTCAATATTTAATTGGAATTCTTAAAATCTGCTCCTTTCCCATTATTAGAAAACTTAATAAATAAAAAAGCACCTTAGAGAAATTGGGAGACTGCTCTAAAGTGCATTTTATGTTGTATTTCAGTTCTTTAATACCTTGTTTTAAATAGCCTCCCCAGACTTAAAACAAGATATCAAAGTTATTAAGTAAACTTAAATACAAGACACATTATATTAATTTTTTCTTAAAAAGCAAATTTTTTTTATAATTTTCATTACTACTTCACTACTTACTAGCAATACACTATCAAAACATTGTTAAATAAAAAAGCATTAAGAATTAACTTAATACTTTAATCACAAAAATAAATTTATGATACATAAATTTGCAAGCTTATGTATTTTTATTATAAGACTTTTTATAAATATGCAATAAAAAAAGCCCTCACAATTGTGAAGACATTATCTCCTCATTGGCATAAAGAGATTAGAAAAGAAACTTTCTACAGTCAGCTTATATCAGAGGCTTAGAAAGTCTTATAAGTCAAGTATAATTATTTATTAATTTATTGCAAATTATTTGATTTTTAAAAGTTTTTGAATATAATACCTGTATTAATGTTTTTTATCTGGACAAGAAAAATATTAATTTATTTTAGAAAAAGTATCATTTGTCCAGATGATACTTTTTTGTTTTAATTAAAAAATATGGGACTAAATATTAATGTAATTAAATTAAGTAAAGATAAACCAAGGGAGGTAGAAATATATGGAGGTAAATATATGATATATGATTATTCTTTTATAAAAGAGTGGAATAGTCTTAGGTATTTTTGAGATAGTATATTTGCAAATGAAATTGAATTATTTAAAACTGAAAGAATAGATGAAGATACTATTGTATATAAAATAGTAGATTTTAAAAAAACTTTTGAGTTTATAAAGACTAAAGGATTAGAAGACAGATTTTATAACATATTAAAAAGAATGGAAAAAGAAAAAGATTTGTATTTTACATTTAGTTATTAGTTTATATTAAACTTTAGTTACTTTAATAATTAATAAAAAAATATGGAAAAACAAGAAATGATAGATAAAATTTATGAGGTGGTGGCTGATAAATCTCTTTCAAGATGATGTAAAGTAAAAATTGAAGAAGATTGATTTAATATGGAAGTTATACTTAATTCAGATAATGATAATATTTATTATTATGATATTGATAATATAGTGATAGACAAGAGAATTTCAAAGATTAATGGGGATGAGTGGGGAATTAAAAAAATCATTGGTCATCCTGTATTAATATGATGTGTATTAAGGTCAGTAAAAGAAAAACTTACGACTAATGGAGGAATAGATATAAATTTTAGAAATGAAATTTTAACATTATGGGAAAAATGAAATTTTGAAAAACCTATAGAAAAACAAACAGAAGAATTAATAGAATTTGTATACCATTTAGTTTGCTAACTTATATTTATAACTTAATATTATGAGAAAAGAACTAATAGAAATAGCTAAATTCCTTTATGAAGAAGAAAAGAAAAGTGGGAAGGTGTTTATGAATAAAGAGTTAATTGAAAATTGTATAATCTGAAACCCATATCAAGAAAAAGAAAATGTTAAAATTATAATTTACTGAACACTTTGATTAAGTAGTATAATAAAATATATAGTTGAAAAACATTGAAGTTGAGATGCTTATTTTTGAAAAGATAGAATTTGTATTAATGAAACATATTATATTCCTTTTAAAGAGCTACAAAATCAAACTACACAAGAGTTAAAAGACTTGTTAGAAACTTTAAAACAATTAACTTAAAAATTATGATTAAAAAAATAATTGAAGAATTTGCAAAAAACTTACTAGATTATGAAAAATAGATTAAAAGAAAAAAAAGAATTATTCATTTATTTTGTTTTTAAATTAAATGAAAGGTATAGAAGAATGGGTTCAATTATTAAAATT
>JAUTWP010199565.1:0-16510 GCA_033042655.1 Cyathermia naticoides | reverse complement strand
GAAAAGGTTTCTCTACAGGATGTGGTAATTAGGTTCGTACATTACACTAAACACCATATAATTTGTAACATGTATTTACAGTCAAACCTGCTAAAGCGGCCACCTGTAATAAGCAGCCACCTGTCTTCAAAGGTAATTTTTATTTTCTCCCAAATCAGCTAATTTAGTACAATATAACCTGTATTAAACAGCCACTTTTTGTTACTCCCTTGGGTGGCTGCTTAAGACAGGCTAGACTGTATAGGCTATATTGGAAAAATATCATTGAATTTGAATAGACTGAATCACTTACAAGTAGGCCTATCTACTTCTAGACATAAAAATACAATAATACCTTTTATTGTTACATAATTATACAATCCATTCTTATTATCTAACATTGGTCAAATATTAAATCTGTATAGACATTGGGAAATTCTTGAACAATAAAACAAAATCTGAAAGAATTAACAGTGGTCTACAGACCCACCAATTTAAATGAAATTTTCATTCAAAATTTTAGCTTAAAAGAAAGAATAAAAATTACTGCATTAAAGTGTTATAAAAACAAATGCAAAAATTATAAATTACTGAAGAAAACACACTTTATATGAGGCACACTTTTTTGCGGAGAACCCTACGATTCTTTCCCGATGGACAGCACGGAAAACGGGACGTCACTTTGGTCACTTATTATGCATTTATATACCCACGATACCTAGATCTATGCTATTTCTCCAAGGAGCGGGATGTAGCTCATTCGGTAGCGTGTCCTTCTCAGTGGACCTAGTTGCAGTTTGGGGTATTTTCTGTTCCAACCACCAGTGGTACACAACTGGTTCATTAAAGGCCGTGGTATGTGCTAACCTATCTGAGGGAAAGTGCATATAAAGTAGCCTATGTGGCAGCATGTGGTAAGCTATCGGACTTAAGGCTGGTAGGTACTGAGATCGAATCTTTCAGTCGAGGCATGGGATTTTTAATCTCGGTACCGACTCCAACCCAGAGTGAGTGCTCCGCAAGACTCAATGGGAAGGTGTTTCCACTTGCACCAACTATTAGTTCCATAAATGGTTTAACAAAGGCAATGGTTTGTGCTATCCTGTATGGGGAAGTTCATACAAAAGAATCCTTGCTGCTTATCGAAAAGAGTAGCCGCCCTAGTGTGGCCGTTGTGGGTTTCCTCTCGTCTACTAACATTAATATCTATCCTGGACAGGCAGCTCAGGAAGCTGGGCTGTGTGCCTGTGACAGCGTGCTTGAACCTTAATTGGATGTAAGCATGAAAATAAATATAACCAACTGCTTCATATGTTAAACATTTCCGGACACTTTAAATGAAGGTTTTCGTTTGATTTTCTTTTTAATTCAATCATTGAAAACAAAAGTATACATTTTCTATTGTTTTAGGCAACACTGTTCGCCCCTCCCAGCATACCTGACAGCAACCCCACTTAATCCATTCTGGCTGGAGTCAAGTCAAGTTGTTTAACGTCTACGTTCAGAGCTAGGCTGTCATAGCAGACGCCTCTCGCGGGCGCAGTTTATGGTTTTATCCATCCACCGCGTCTGAGACAGATCGAGATGTAGCTCAGTCGGTAGCGTGCCAGTTTTTAAAGCGGTCGGTCGTGGGATCGATCCTTCTCAATGGACCCATCTGCAGTTTGGGCTATTTTCCGTTCCAACCAGTACTCTACATCTGGTTCAACAAAGGTCGTGGTATATGCTGTCCTTTCTATGGGAGTGCATATAAAAGATCCCTTGCTGCTTATCGAAAAGAGTAGCCTATGTGGCGGAAGCGTGTTTTCTTCTAAAAAGTGTGTCAAAATAACCGATGATGATAAAAATCAATGTGCTCCAAACAAAACAAACTTTACTTAGAATAGTCTCATTACTGTACATTGTTGTTACAATTACCTTCTAACGGTGTCCCATGTTTTCCAGAGCCCGTTCAAATTCTTCAATGCTGATTTCATTATCACCTAATAAAAATAAATAAAATAACAATAAAATAAAGACAGTTTTAAAGTGGCAGTGTCTGGTTATTTTAAAATAAATATTTAACCATTTAGAATATATCTTGTACGTTTGTTTGATGCGCACCATGCTCCATTCTTCATAATTATTAATAAGCACATGATACATCTAAGAACCAGAGACGTTGGGCCGAATTTACGAAGCATGTTTTTCTCTAACACGCGTGTAACTACATACATTAAGTTTACAATGCTTAAAGGGATTAGAACCGTATGTACAGGTATTAACTGATGCGTCAAAACACTACCACGTAAGTATGATAATCGAGAAACAAAACCAAGCCGAAAACATTACTGATCTCTTGCACGCCAGATGAATGTACATATCGGCGAACTGGTGTAACGGTCTGTTTTTGTAGCGTGCCTATTTTGTACATGCCATAAGCTTTATGATTATTCAAATTAATTCAAACATTTATTGCTCACATATCTTTTTACAACATTGAAGACAATAATTATATCATATATACAATGTTAGAAACAGTGCAGCCACCTACGTACTTGCAATTTCAGCACAGCAAATCGGCAATACAAAATTAGCATGATACAAAATGAAACTGAGACACCGGCTTCGGTTTATGCATGCGCACCGGCTTTAGCCGAATATTGCCAAAGAATCCAAAAGTAAACTTTGTCTGGCAGACAAAGTTTACTTTTTTATTTTTTTATTAAGAAAAACTGGTTTATCTGTACTTTGAACTAATGTAATTTGAAGAAAGTTCATGTTTTTATATACACTTTCCATAATTATAAACCTTGAAAGGAATTAAAACAATCGAAATAGTACGGTTCTAATCCCTTTAAATGAAAGCGTTTTAAATGAAAGCGTTTATACCAATAAATCAATGTGCTCTAGTGATGTCGTTAAACAAATCAAACTTTATTTTACAATGGCTAACAAGATTTGAATGACAATTTGATGAACAAAATTGTTGGTACTTTATCTGTTAAATAATATAATATCATAAAAGACATTTAATTATTATTGCACTGCAAAATAGATTTAAAATTAAATTATTTAATATTTTCTTAGGAATGAATGAACAAATGAATTTATTGTTTAACGACAACCCACTAAAAACGAAACATCCGCTATTTGGGTGAAATTCAATAGTGTATAATTATATAGATAAAAAGTAACAATCAGTGTATAATGTTGAATTAAATGATATAATTATATAGATAAAAAGTAACAATCAGTATAATGTTGAATTAAATGATATCATTTATAAATTAAAAATAATTCTCATTTTAATAACTGGCTATTGAAGTCTGAAATACATTTTAGAGGTATATGCTAAGATTTCATTATATTTTATATGTAACTGAATACTACTTTCTAAGTCCATTTAGATTTTGTGTGTATGTGTGTATATGTGTGTATATGTGTGTCTATGTGTGTGTTAGTGGTGCGTGTGAGTGTAAGTGTGTGTGTGCGCGCGTGTGTACGTGTATATGCATGTGAGTGTGTGTGTGTATGTGTGTGCGCGCATGTATACGTGTATATGTATGTGAGTGTGAGTGTGTGTATTTCTCACTTACTTTCCGTTCTTCTCTCACTTAATTTCTCTGGTTCCCAAGTCCTCATTATTATTTACGTATTTTAAATATACCTTTTATACAATTATTTTGCCATTGATTTTAACAAAATATACCGTTTAAAAGAATCTATCTTGTACAGTAGTTAAAATGTCAATACATTAAGTCACCTTCAAACGAATAAATAAAATCTAAAGAAAAGATGGTAATAAGGAGGCCAAGGAACACCATAGTCCCAGTATGCCATTATTATTTGGATACAATTGCCATATATCTTTTGAAAGTGATGAAGAAAAAAATGGGCGGGAACAAAAAAAACATTCATTAAACTAAACATTCACTTTATAATGTAGACAGATATAAAGTCATACTAACCTTATTAAAATTTTATTCATTGATTATACAATATTTAAGGTTAAAAAACCACATCATGAAATTTTGAAAAAAACTAAAAAAAATTTAGGGTCTTTGGATTCCTAAACCAAAAAAACTAACATTAAAGAGATTGTCCCTAGTCTTATATTGACTCCCATCAGTTTTAGACAATGCAGTTTTGGCTGCTTGAAACCATTACTTATACACGGTTGGTTGGTTAAACTAATGTTCATGCTTACACCCAAAGACGGTTCAAGCACGCTGACATTGGCTTCCTAAGCTGTGTGTCCAGTATAAATATTAATGTTAGTATAAAAGAGAAAAGCTGCTGCAGCCAAACATTCTTCTCTTAATGCTAAGCAGCAAGAGATCTTGTGTATGCACTTTCCCACAGACAGGATAGCACAAACCATGACCTTTGTTAAACAGGTCATAAACCAGTAGTCGGTGTAAACCCCCATTGAGTTTTGAGGGGCACTCTGGGTTGGAGCCGATACTAAGATTAGAAATCCCATGCCTCGACTGAGCTTCGATCCCAGTTAGTACCTACCAGCCTCAAATCCGGTAGCTTAACCACTAAACGAGCGAGGCCGGTTTTACACTTTCATGCCTAGAACAAGCATGTTCATAAGTTAATCTTGTTCTGGGGGCATTCGAGTTTGTTAGAACTCATAATACATAATGCATAATTACATGTACTGTCTAATCAAAGTAAAGTGTTTTTTATTTAACGACGCTACTAGAACACATTAATTGATTTTATCTTATCTTCAGCTATTGGACTCAAATATGGTAATTTTGACGTTTCTTTTAGGGAAAACCCGCGGCCGCCACATATGCTACTCTTTCCGATAAGCAACAATGGATCTGTTATAATTATACACTTTCCCATAGACAGGACACCACATACGCTGGCCTTTGATGATCCAGTTGTGGAGCACATATGGAACGGAAAATCTCTAATCAAGGCTCGAATGAACAAAATGTAGGCTGAAATTATTTGTATTTCTTGCACAAACCGTAATATAAAGAAACTGTCAGGGTATCTGTTTGCACTAACAAAATACCATAAATTGTTTACAAGAAATGGGCTCCTTGACCTGTGACCCTAAACGAATTGATTAGGTCAAGCGTTTCTTGAGATCTGTGAAAGATGCGCTAAACCGGTATAGAATACCTGTGATTAGAACCCTTTAAAAGATCAGCCAACACGATAAAGCTGTCACTAGTAAAATCAGATAGAGTTAAAACAGTATTAAGCCACACCTTGTCCTCTGGCTGATGCCTAATACAAATAAATAAGTTTGTTTTATTTAATAACGCCTCTAGAGCACATTGATTGGTATCTTGTCATTAACTATTGGACGCCGTACATATGGTAATTTTGTCACATTTCGTAAGAGAAAACCCGTTGCCGCCACATAGTCTAATAATTTCAAAAAGCAATAAGGGTATTTTATATGCACTTTCCCCGCAGACAAGACAGCACATATCACCGCCTTTGATGATCCACTAGTTGGAACGGAAAATAGCCCAAACTGCAGATGGGTCCACTGAGAAGGATCGATCCGACGATCGATAGCTTTTAAGAGGGTCACGATACCGATTGAGCTACGTTCTAAACGATGGTTAATATAAATTGTTTTGGGATAACATGATCGTAGTTTAATACTGGTGCTTGTCAATGAAGATGTTACTGTATAATATATATTAATTATTATCAGATTAATGTTTAATTGATTTTGTTTTAAATGATAAAGGGGTAGGTAGGTTATTTGTATATGCTGTATCATTGTCTAACACCTACAATAATATGGAATAGTTTAAATATTTATAAAATATGTTCTGTTTGTTTAGTGTCTATAGTTTGCCTAAATAAAAAAGGGAAGACAGATCGCAACTTTAAGTTTAGACAAAAACTTCACTTTACCCATCCACACCAAACGCTTGCCCACTTAAACATTTCGCTTCCGTGTAAAGGTACATCTGAATTATTCATCTACAGTACTTTAATAACCCATCATTATAACCGACTGTTTGGTGCTTTTAGGAGGCTAGCATGCGTATGTCAATGAACCGTGAATGTGGACAAATGGATACATAGAGACCAAACAAAAGTCGTAAAGTCGGTCTCGACCTTGAAAGTTGAGGGCAACGACTTAATTTCATAACAAAAAGAAAATCTTCTTTAAACTTTTAGACGTATTTTGTCAAACAGACGTTTACTGCATCTGTCGACCATCATAGTGGATCTGACTGGAGGGCTGTAGAAAATGGTAAATGTTCAAAAGCTAAACATTATTTTAAGAAACATGTAGTTAACAAGAACTGATATAAAATACAATACATATAGGCTACAGAAGTAGGTAAAATTGACGACTGTTTTGACAATATTAGGAAACAGTCAAAGAGAGTGGTTAGTGTAAACATCGCAAATGAACGAAATTAGTGAGAGAAAAAATACATGCACGTCCATTTTTTCTTCTCACAAAAAGAAGCCTATAAATATATTATTCTACGTCCAACTATATCACTATTGGGAGTTATTCAATGGTGTTGTTCATGTCTATAGATACGTATTAAGGTGTAAATAGCTGATATAAAGTTGTGAGTGGTAGAAAAACGATTTCTCCAAACAAAAAACGATTCCCCCAAACCATATTCACATAAAATATCGGTTTCGATTGGCGACAAGTGAACTGTCCACTAAAATATGATCCACCCTCAGTATACCTGGACTAAGGTCAAACAGGAAAAATCGTTTTCTTCTTTATTTAGTTTTAGAAAATATAAATTGGTTTATTTAAAAACAAATATTATGGGAGCGAAACGAGCTAAATACATCCTTTCTTGACCACTTATATGAAGACTTCCGTCTGCCAAGACTAACTTGACATAATGAAAGACTTTGCTGTTCAAGGAAACCTAACCTAAAATGAATGGATGTTAATCCCAGAACAATTGTTTTAAAATAACTTTGTTCATGTAAATCGTAAACATCTAATGAGCAATGTAAATAAGATACACTGAAACACCAATTATTCTACAATGAGGATCAGAGAAAGTAGACTCCGCCCAGTTCGTCTTACGGACCCGGGACTGAATGGAAACATAAATCCTACACATAATAATAATAATGACACTCACCGGAATCTCGGCTTCGACGAATGATGGCTGAAAATTCAGAATCCAACGTTCCATGTCTCTCTCCTAAGAGATTTTCTTTGCGTGGAAGACTTAGCTGTGAGCTTGTCTCACTCAAGTAATGCACTCTCGCTGTCTGTTCACTCGCAGTAGACCTGCCATCGCCTGACAGGTTACTGGACATGATACCGTTAAGCACCTTTGGTCTGTCCATGTCCACGTCAGGAGATTCCGTTGAAGGTTTAAAACAACGGAAAAACGGGTTTCGCTTGGAGGATGTTTTAGTGTTTGCCAAGGTGGCTGCCATGTCGGATAGTACCGACAGGCTTTGTTCTGGTGGTGGCACCAATCTGAAACGAGATATAAAGTGAGCGTGTATATAAAGTAACAAGTCCGTGATAACTGGTCATGGAGGAGTGGGCAGACGGCACAGAGTTACAAATGATACACAATATGGATGTGTTTGCACACTGAATGGGCAAAACGCCGGTCACGTGGACTAACTCTGCACTCGAACCGCTAGTGGTTCTAAATCTACTTCATCCGCTTTGCAAAATCCTTCATTTTCCTTAACGTGCTGATCAGGACCTTTGATCATGATGGGAAATGTCTTACTGAATCGAGGAACGGGATGTAGCTCAGTCGGTAGCGTGTCCGCCTTTGAAGCGGTTGGTCGTCATATCGATCCTTCTCAGTGGACCCATCTGCAACCAGTGCTCCACAACTGGTTCATCAAAGGCCGTGCTATGTATTATCCTGTCTAGGAAAGTGCCTACACAATATCCCTTGCTGCTTATTGGAAAGAGTGGTCTATGTGGCGGCAGCGGGTGTCCTCTGAAAGAAATGTGTCAAAATGTCCATATGAATGACATCCAATAGCTGATGATAAGTTAAAAATTAATGTGCTCCAGGGGCGTCGTTAAACAATACAAATTTTACTTTTTAGTGTGTCGAAAATTTTCTGTCAAATTGTACACGCTACGCTAATGACGTTTACAAAAAGTCGAAGAGTAAATTCAGTTTTAATTAAAAAAAAACGTGATCTTTACAGTTTATAGGATTTCCATATAAAACATAATTTTACAGGGCTGCACATATAATATTAATAGTGCAGGAGAGTATAGTAACACAAAAAGAGTACAGTAGCATTATACACAGTTTGCTATTAATATGTGTCTGTCTATTTCAGTTCACTTTAATAAATAAATGGTGTGTTTTTCTTTCAAACTACAGTGGACTCTGTATAAACCAGATTCACTTGGGATCAACGAAATATACCACTTTAGACAGAGTGTCGGTATAAACCGATTTTATCCAGCGTCAAGTAGCTGGAAATTACTTTGAAATCCTGCTGACTTACTAGTACACATAAATCCGTATTAGACAAATGCTGGTTTAGACAGATTCCATTGTATTATATATTCCATCTATAGCAAACTGAGATGGAATGGCATGTTACATGACACACAGACCTATACAGAAAATACAATGACACAGAATACACAATATTAAGACGATTAACTAAAACTTCACTACCTCTGAGCAGCAAAGCAGAGCGAACATTCGTGTGTGACCTAGCGTAGAGAGTGTTATTGCTGGGAACGATTGTTTGTACATCTCTCTAACAAGATACGATTCCCACCGAGATGTCATACGAGTCTATCATTGTCGTTACGGTTACGAGATGGCCATACGATCCTGTCATTGTCGTTACGATTACAAGATGGCCATACGATCCTGTCATTGTCGTTACGATTACGAGATGACCAAATAAGCCTATCAATGTCGCTACGGTTACGAGATGGCCATACAAGCCTATCATTGTCTACGATTCCCTCCGAGATGTCATACAAGCCTATCATTGTCTACGATTCCCTCCGAGATGCCATACAAGCCTATCATTGTCTACGATTCCCTCCGAGATGTCATACAAGCCTATCATTGTCGTTACGATTCCCTCCGAGATGGTCATACGAGTCTATCATTGTCGTTACGATTCCCTCCGAGATGGCCATACGAGTTTATCATTGTCGTTACGATTCCCACAGGGGAACAAAAAACGTCATTAAAATACAAGAAATCCAACGCTAGTATAAATACAATACATCCTGTTCAAAACTGGTATTAGATCATTCACGTCTTTACTGCTTTGATACCAATCTCATGGTATACAAATGTCTTTTATGGTCAGGGATTATTGCATATAAGGAGTGGGATGTAACTCAGTCGGTAGCGTGCCCGCTTTTGAAGCGGTCAATCGTCGGGTCGATCCTTCTCAGTGAACCCTTCTGTAGTTTGGGCTATTTTCCATTCCAGTTAGTGCTCTACAACTGGTCCTTCAAATGCTGTGCTATGTGTTCTCCTGTCTGTGGGAAAGTTCAGATAAAAGATCCCTTGCTGATTATTGAAAAGAGTAGCCTATGTGGCGGAAGCGGGTTTCCTCAAAAAATGTGTCAGAAAGACCATATGTATGACGTCAATAGCCGATGATAAGATAAAATGCAATGTGCTCCAATGGCGTCGTTAAACAAAACAAACTTTAATTTTTTGGCATATAAAGTTCACATTAGATAGTACTTGAATGTTTAATGTACTTTTGTGTTTACGTTGACGTAAGTACAAGTATATTAAAAAGGTATACGTGTGTACATGCATTTATCAATTCTGTGTGTTTCGTACATGCATATATTATATTACTGTGTTTATGTCAACAGGTTTAAATGGTTAGGGTCAATGGATCTATTGTTGATAAAAGTACTGGCCTATTAACCAAATAAAACGTCATTACAATGGTTATTCCCCGTATCCAAAGATGTATCTGGTCTCCTCTAACAATCAGCTCGTTTAATAAAACGGACATAAGAGGACAATAGGTCAAAATTGCATCAAGATAAAATATGGCATTATGTTAAACATCGAATTAGTCATCATATTATGATTAAAATATCCTTGAATGTTTATATATATATATACACATGTATATATATATATATATCAATTTATATATATATATACATGTATATATTATATATATATAAATTGATATCTATAAATTCTTAAAACTGAAGAAACGTACTTCTAAAACTTTGAGATATGCTTAATCCAAACGCTGATGAGCTGGGGAAATTGCTTGTGTAAAGGTGGAAATATGCTATTCCAACATGTTTAGCATTCATGAAAGTCATGTTTGTTTAGAGAGCAAGAAATACGTTCTGTTAGGATTTGTGTTTTGTTTTAATTTAAAAATAACAACAACAAACACCTGACGAACAAGAGTGTGATTCCTGTAACTTTATTCCTCGGTTACATACATTTGTACATGCTTTAGTTGTTGCTGTTGCTGTGGACTCAGTCTGACCACTTCGGAGAGTGATGGATAAAATGTATAAATAGTGTTAATATTTGGAAATATAAGACAATGATTAACTTTTAAACATGACATTACCTAGAGTGATACTATATTTTGTACACTTGCTTATATTTTAGTTTTACTTTACCAAAATTGTATGGCTACCATATTCCCCATCTCCTACCAGATTTTATAAACTGGTAGTGTCGATTGCTACCGGTAAAATGTGTTACAGTTAAGGCCTGAATAGCAAACTACTACTACTACTAAATTAAAAAGAGATAAACAAACACAAGTGACCTATAGTATTGAAATATTTGTCATTGACGAAGTTCAGTTGAACATCGTGAATTTTCTAGTATGGTGTCTGGTTACAGTCATAGTGATACTGTAAGTTAACACCTCATACATTTAGGTAGGTCAGGGCAATGGCCATCAAAATACATATGTACTGGACAAAAATGCTTTACCTAAATATACAACGGGGTTAAACAATAGAGTGGTTATGAAATGTCACAACAAGCATACTCTCTGGTAAACCAATCGTAGGCGATTGCAAATTAAAACAATCAAAAACAGTGTACTTTCTAAACCAGCATTTGTCTAATCTGGATTTTTCTGTAAACCAGCGTGATTTCAAAGCGCCATCCTGCTACTGCAACTAGATGAAATCTGTCTATACGGGAACTCTGTCTAAACCAGCATATTTTGTTGATCCAAACTGGATCTGGTTTAGACAAGAGTCCACTATACATGTAGGTCCACATAAAGGGATCGAACCAATAACCCATTGCATGCCAGCAGGACTCATCTCTACTGAGCTGACTCCCCATCTTTACTGATTAATACCACCTCAGTCGTGCACAGATAGAAAGCTAGGAACCCGATCACTGTCACCCATCCGCTCCAATCCTGTAACTGTGGCTATCGAGCTACCCTAGGACGTACTTCTTGTAGTAGAGAGGCGGGTGACGTGCTGCGTTTCATGTAGGAGGATGTGCAACTTACACGAATCACAGTGTATCTTGATACGTCATTGGAGATAATGACCTTCCCATGAAGGTGCTGCTACGGATAGAATAACATGATACAGCAGACTGAAACTTTAGTCTATATATGTCAAGTACAACGTCTTAATGTCTACATTTAGAGCAACCCGTTATAGTAGATGCCTATCTAGTGCCCTGTTTATGACATCTGTCATCTACGTTATCCAAGACAGAATAGTCTAAGATTGAAGCATCAGAAGTGTTATGGTCTAAACCAGCACTAATAAGAGTAATAAGGGTTTATGTACAGGTTTTAAACTAATTCTGGTTTAGACTTCACTGTTCTTCAAAGATTTGGTGAATAATTTTGGTGGACAATGTTTGAATTCAATTATTGAATTATTGGAATATTTTAACCTGCTTTCAACTGCAGAAATTTTTGAATGCCTTGCTAAGCACTTTCATATTTGCAAGTATTCGATCAAATCACATCTGTTTTGGTATGTATGGTTTAGATACAATTTCCAAAGCGATGTTGTTTCTAACATTGCTGTAAATAGTATATCAAGTCATCATAATACGACACTACTTTTTCAATTTCGGTCGTCGGATCAATCCTTCTCAGAGGAACAATCTGTAGTTTAGGCTAATTTCACAACTGGTTCATCAAAGGCTGTGGTATGTGTTGTTCTGTCTGTCAGAATGTGCATATAAAATATCCTTTGCTGCTTATCGGAAAGAGTTGTATATGTGGCGGCAGCGGGTTTCCTCTAAAAGAAATTTGTCGAAATGACCATATGAATTACGTCCAATAGCCGCCGATAAGATGAATGTGCTCTAGTGGTGTCGTTAAACAAATCAAAACTTAACTTTTTCCCCTCTGCAGCAGAATAGAATTTAATTCATACGACCACAACATTCGGAATTTAATTGGAACAAAGCAAAGTAAAGTTTGTTTTATTTAACGAGGCCATTAGAGCACAATGCTTTTTATCTTATCGTCGGGTTTTAGAAAAGTGAAGTTTGTTTTATTTAACGACGCCACTAGCACATTGATTTTTATCTTGTCGGCTATTAGAAAAGTAGTTTGTTTTATTTAAAGACGCCACTAGAGTACATTGATTTTTATCTTATCATCGGCTATAGGACGTCATACATATGGCCATTTCGACACATTTCTTCTAGAGGAAACTCGCTGCTGCCAAATAAGCTGCAGAGGGTCTTTTATATGCAATTTCCCACAGACAGCACATGATGAAGCAGTTGTGGACCACTGGTTGCAACAGAAAATAGCCCAAACTACAGATGAGTCCTCTGAGAAGGATCGATCGACGACCGACCGCTTCAAATGCGGACATGCTACCAACTGAGCTACATCCCGCACCTGGAACAAAACAAATGATCACCCTGCTAATAGTTATTTAGTTTAGTGTGAAAATATCAAAGGCTGTGGTATGTGCTGTCCTGTCTGTGGCAAAGTGCATATAAAAGATCCCTTGCTGATTATCGGAAAGAGTAGCCTATCTGGCGGCATCGGGTTTCTTCTAAAAAGAAATGTCAAAATGATTATATGAATGACGTCCAATAGCTGATGATAAGATAAAAATTAATGTGCTCCAGTGGCGTCGTTAAATTAAAAAAAACTTTTAGTGTGAAAATAGTAATTTGTCACTCCAATAGGTGGAAAATTTCCTTTCATACCCGTTTACTCCAGGTCACCTCCGTCATTCACAAGTTTCACTGACCTGAACAAACACCCGGTGATATTTTATCTGAATCATTGGACCTGAACAAATACCCGGTAATGTTTTATCTAAATCATTGAACCGCGAAATTCAATGAATCTGCTTTAGAAGATGGACACATAGTTTAATAGAATTCTACCCCTCTTTAATTAACATACTATATCTTGGTTTGATGAAATGACATGGATGTGTTTTGATAATACCATAGCACATTATTCAATCATCGGCTATTATGTATCAAACATAAAATTATTATATCTACAACACATGGTCTTCAGAAGAAGCTGGCTACCACCACAGAGGCCAATCTTAGATATAAGCAGAAAATTGTATTTTATATGCTCATAGACAAATTGAGAACATTTTAAAAATACGAAACTGTTACAAGCTTTCTCATACAATATATAGGTCATATCGATCATATGCATCACTGTAGATGTCCGCATTTCAAATAATCATTAGACCGGACATTGGCCTCATCCATTGGATAATACTAGTAACTAAACATGAGAAAAATAGTGTCTCTCATTACGTCAAATCACAGTGATACTTATGATACATTGTGTTAATCGATTAATTTGCAGGAGTATGATGTATTTATTCTTCAAGGAAGCTCACACATGAAAGTCTAAAAGTTAGCCGAATTTGACGGTTACCGCCCATGCCTCAGATGTAGGTTACAATGGCGGATCTAGAAATAAAATAAGGGGGTGGCTGGATTGGGTTGATTGCAAGACAATTCGTAAAATATGTTTGGAATGAACATAAAAAAGGGAAATACCTCAGGAAGAAAGGGTGGCTAACCACCTATTCAACCCCACTTGCATCCACCACTGGGTTAGGAATTAAACCTCGGCCTCTATCGGTAGCCTACATTCCGTCAGGGTCAGGTCAAGTTGTTTAACGTCAACGTTCAGAGCAAGGCTGTTATAGCAGACGCTTACATTCCGTTCAAACTGTTTAAAAGCGGCATTGAATACTAGTTATCTCCCTTGTGTGACTCGGGTTGTCTTGGACAAGAAGGCAAATTAGTAAATTAACCAATCAGCGTCAGATAACGTACCTTTCTTAATTAAACACCGTTTTCAAATATAACTTAAATACGGTTTTCATATAGCCTACTGATGAGCTGTAAATGTTCAGTTAATAAAATAACTGAATACCAGCATACAATTATATTATATCTAAACTAAAGAAATCATTAAAACAAAAATGTATTTAAATTATTGGCTGTAACACAACGTAAAATAAAAATATCTGCTTTTAATTTTGATATACTAAAATTTACAACTATCCGACAAGACGGAAATATAACTCTTTCCACAGTATAACATTTCTGCAAAAGAGTTATTTCCCTTTTTCTTGGCATCAGGCCTATGCTATGTGAAAATGAATTGACGAATTTCCTATGTGTTGCATTAAAATCAAACCATAAACAACTTTTTGTACAAAAGGGATGCCCATGATTAACAACTCTGACCCAAAATCACTTCCGCAATGGAGTTAATGAAATTATACACCCGAGGAATTTTTATTTTTTTTAAAATATGGATTGTGAATGTTGTATACCCTTGACTTAAATGCTTATTTATTTAATTCTAGAATGTTAAGAACTATAGAGATAACGTTGAGGAACGGGGGTGGGGGATTTGACCCCAACTCCCTTGCCCAACGTGACAACCCTTTACACTTGATGCGTGCAAACTGGTTTTATCCAATCAGAGATGAATACGGATGTTGATAACACGTGCACCAGTATGACCATCACGAAGAGGTCGAAGTAACATACTTGTTATTGTTAACAACATCTCTGTTCACTGGAGTGAATCGATGAACGAATAAACAACATTCATAATATGACATAATGTGAGCAGTAGGTACAATAACAAATTCGTAAAAAAAATTGTTTTATTTCACAACGTCACTGTGCTACCACACATACGCACTTACATACACCACACAAATACACACACATACACAAATATAAAAAAAAAACCATACATAATACAATGGAGTGTCTAAACAAGATTCACTTGGGACTAACACAATATGCTGGTTCAGAGAGATTTTATCCAGTGTTGTGAAGCTGGATAGGACTGAAATATTGCTGGTTTACACACAAATCTGGTTTTATAGACCATTGTACTATAAAATTTAGCATAAAAGCCATTCTCATATAAAACAAAAATAACTGACGCAGAGGAAGATGGTTTTCAGTGTTATGAAGGTTTCTTGACGATCAGTAAGTGACAACTGATGTCCCTACTCCCGCGTAACTTTCTAACGAACATCCAGTTTCAAGGATAACGCGGTAGAACATCTTTAGAGTAGTCATGATTTAACATATGTGATCTGAAACAAAACTTACACATTTGGTTGTACAGTGCGTAAGGAATTACATGCTGTTCTAGAGCTAAGTTATCTAGAAAGCACAAGAACACAATTCTGATATGTAACTTAGCTTTGGAACAGACTGTAATGGTTTACACATTGTACAACATCCGTCAGTTTTATTTCAGAAGGAATGTTCGTTTAACGACATTCAAACAGGTCAGGTCATGATGTTTAACGTCCACGCTCAAAGCCAGGTGTTATAGCAGATCCCGACACCTAAACACATTGTTTCGTTTAATCAACGACTATTAAATGCCAAATATATGGTATTTGTGACTCATGGTCCTTAGTAAAAACAAAAAAATCAGCTGCCGCCAAATACGGTAGGCTATTTGTTTCGATAGACCATATGAACGCCCAGTAGCCGATGATAAGATAAAAGTGAATGTCAACTTTACTTTTTTACTTTTCAATAAGCAGAAAATGGTTCTTTTATGTACCTTTCGGTTTTATTTCAAATTATGTAAAGTCAAGGCTACCCTATAAAACTTTCACTTCCTGTCCTGAGTAGGGTGTCCGGCATTGTCGAACATCGTGCATAGGAGGGGCGTGCTTGATCACTTATTTAGTTATGTAAGCATGTTAAAACAATTTCCAGTCCAAGACGTTCTACTGCAGTAGCTGTAACAAGATGCGATACAGATGTCAAAACGTAAATTGATCACGACAGGAACAGAATAACGATTATATCTCTAACTCAACGAACGTGATGAAAACATAGTAACAGGGTCGTTAGGTAGCGATGCAATCAGTGGTATAATGCGTCAAACATAACCCCTGAGAATTAACCTCTGTCAGGAAAAGATTTCAGGGTTTTAGAAGTTTTATGACAACCAGTATCCTAATGTGAATACTCACCGCCTTTTTTCAGTTCAATTTAATATTATTAAAAGGACTAGAACCGTATTATTTCGGTTGTTTTAATTCCTTTCAAGGATTATAATTATGGAAAGTGTATAT
>JAUTWP010199454.1:0-16517 GCA_033042655.1 Cyathermia naticoides | reverse complement strand
TTGGCATCTAACGTCTATGTTTAGAACGTACGTGCGAGCATACTTTGACGTTGCGCTATCAAGTTGGATACTTTCTTTGTTAAGTTTGTTATTTCTCTTCTCATAGGAATTTACAATGTTAATAGAGTTCCAGTATTCATTGTATTTGCAGTCAAAATAGATAAATATTTTTTTATTTAAAATTCGAAAATTTCTAGATTACAAAATATCATTATTTGGAATGTGTTGTCTTGTGTTTAAAACACACATTGACAGTTATTTAATTAAATGTAAAGAAAGTAACTTAAATGATTTGAAACAAATGGAATTTAAATAATTTTCAAAATTCGTAAAATGAATAGATTAACGGTTTTGATATTTGTCTGGCATATCAGACATACCAAAACGACAAAAACCTCCATGAAACAAAAACACCACCATCAACACCACCACCATGAACAACAACTACAACAAAAACAACAACACCATTATTGTCTAATCCGGATTTCTGTGTAAACCAGCATGATTTCAAAGTCCCGTCTAGCTACTGTAACTCTGAATAAAATCTGTCTATACCGGCAGTATTTTTAAATATTTAATATTTTGCTTAATAAACACCAAATAAGGGATGAAGTATAAAACAAAATTAATAAATTAAATTATAGTTTTATAAATTTTGTTGAATAATTAATACTCATAACAATCATAATAAAAAATAAACACAACTTTTGAGCCATACATTAAACATTTATATTAATAAATTAAATTATATTTTATGCGTGTTTTTGAATACTTATGTCATAATTTAAAATTACCACGCCAATCATATTGTAGTTTAGTATTTGCTTAGTTATTAAACACCACAACAGGTTTGAGTCATACATCAAACATTTATATTGATACATTAAAACTATATGTTTATACATTTGCTAAACACTAGTAATTAAAACAAAATACACAGTGGACTTTTCTATATATTCTACAATTTCTTACAGGGTGTTCAAATACCGTTTATATTTTATTTTGAGTAGACCAATAGCATAGTAAATACTGAAGACAGAACTAAACTAATTCCAAATAAATACAATACTTAGCTTTAACTTCTACTTAATTATACTACTAGTATATCAATATAAAAAAATACAAAAATAATAATACGAAGAACATTCTTACTGTGTTTGTATTTAAAACTGTACACAGAATAATAAAAATTAAAAAAATTCTTTTTCTAAATACTATGCAGTATCAATGCGCCAGCATATTTTAAGCATTTATTAATTACTGACATTAAAGTTTAAAATATTACCAAGTCAAAAATAAATCATCAATTTGTTTGCCTTCATAACAATGCTACGCGGTTACTAAATTTTGAAGAATTTGTTTTTAAATATACATGTACATGTATGTACATTTTATATTTTAAAACTGGTACTCAATAATACAAATTATAACACATTATAACTGTTACTAATTTGTTTGTATCTTTTAAAACGCGATATAATTTTAATTTTTTTTTTTTTTAAATGGTACTCGATTAAATACAATTTTGAACATAATTATTTAAAATGTTATTAATTAATTTGTATCTTTTAAAACGCGATATAATTTTATCTTTTAAAAATGATACTCAATTATACAATCTTGAACATACATGTATTTAAAATATTATTAATTTGTTTGTGCCTTTTAAAACACGTTTAAATTAGGACGTTAAACTAATTTGAATAATATTTATTTTGCTGTTAGCAAACGTGTTGCAAGTTAATTTCACACGATTTGAACACAACATTTGTGGAACGAATAAACGTTTGTCAGTTGTCAAAATCTCCCGACTTAATCAGGTCTCATTTTACGATGAACACTGTCTCCCAGCCAGTGACCCTTAAACTTGGCGTTTCTTGTTTCACTGAGCGGCTAATTTTCCAAGCAGTTGACTTTTTGAGCCCGAACATTTCTGTACACACCCTTTCTTATATAACCCAATAGCGCTGTACTATTCCACAGGCGAAATATATCTCTTTTAAGATCAGCTGAGAAAAGTAGGAAAGAAATGAAAGAAAAAAAATCAAGAAAAAAATATATCAAAATTTCTAAAATATTAAAAAAATGTTTGAAAGTGGCAGTCTTTTAAAAAAAAATATTTCACCATTAAGAATATAATTTAGAAGTCCAATACGTGTACCACGTACAGTGTATTTGTAAAAAGTGAACCTATCCGGTACTATAGATGTAGTTATACAATGAAACCTCTCTAAACCGGACACCCTCTGGACTAAGAAAATTAAATTTATACTAAATGGACACATTAGGAACGAATTGTTTGTCCAGTTTTGACAGGATTCCGGTTTCTTGGGGATCTGGTTTAGACAGTCCACATAGCATGTACAAATGATAGGTGTCTAGTCGGCTACTTTGATTACTTTTCCATGATACTAATTTAACCTTGATATATTTTAATACTAGTAATACAAACACGACAAACAAGTGTCTGATTTTTTCTCTTAGCGTGTTCACATGACCGAGAAAAACAATTAATTACTGTAAATATTATTATTTCCATTATTTATTATTATTATCATTATTAGCATTATTAATATTATATGTATATAATCCTAATTAAATGGCTCTTATTTTATCATTTTAAATACATGTATTAAAATACGTTTAAATAAAACATAATTATTAAAAAAATGTATTAACATCTTTATCTCCATTGAAAGACGCATGACGGGAGCTTTTGTGATCTGGTCAATGAATGTTGTATCGATCTTCCACCAAAAAACTGTTAAAACACGCTCCTCGTGCGAACAGACTCTGACAGAGCCTGAAACCTCTCCCAGTGGGAGAGACGGGTTTTTAAATGCATGATTTACCGTTTACTAATGATTTGTTAAATGTTTAAATGTATACTAGCATTTTAACATTTGCTAATGTTTTGCTAAAATTAATATTCTAGTATTTGCAATAGCTCAAAGTGTATTTAAAAATATTTTATATGTATGATTTACCATTCACTAATGTTTTGCTAAATGTTTTAGTGTTTGCAATAGCTCAAAATGTCTTTTAAAACGATTTTAAATATATAATTTACCATTAAATTGTATTAATGTTATCTAATGTTAATGTGCTAGTGTTTGCAATAGCTCAAAATGTATCTAAAATATTTTAAATAGGATTTACCATTTACTAATGTTTATCTAAAATTAATGTTCTAGTATTTGCAATAGCTCAAAATGTGTTTTAAAAAGATTACGCAAAGTCACGTTCCTCTAAACAAGGATTAGGGCCTTTAATATATTAACGAAGAAGCGCTAAATCTACACAAATATGCGATAAATAATCATTTTTATTTAACTGCCTATATTGCCGGAGCTTTGCGAGGAATTTAACTCAGAGTCAAACGATCTATCTGCCGCGAAGCTTGTTATCAAAGACGCCGTTTCTGTATGGTCAAATCACAAGCAGTGTTGACCAATAACACGATTGCTTTCATCGATTATTGAGAGGTTATTGGCGGATTATTTTCACAACAGTTTTGTTGACGCAGATACCGGCACGTAGACATACACTGCATGATCCGGGTTAATTCATGAGTTAAGATGGCGGACAACTAGATAAACACGTATCAATTTATTTAATGACAGAGGCTGCGTAGGGGTTATTAATATTATTAAGAAGCATTATAATTATGCAAATTGGTCACTTCTATTTCCGGTTTAATTATGCATTTTTCGTCATTCTTGATATTAGTATTTCCCATAATGCAAAGTTTGTAGCTGTAGTTCCGGTTCGGAATCCATACCGTAATTAATTAATTCTGCGCTCCATCAACCCCACCCAGCACCACAACAATAAAATGTATGTGTAATAAAAATTAATAATGTTATGTTTTTATGGGTCATACAAAACAGTTTTCTATGGTAAGTTCATAAGGATCGACTCTTGTTTGCACACATACACACGCACACTTACACAACACATATACACGCACGCACACACATACTTACACAACACATATACACGCACGCACACACATACTTACACAACACATACACACGCACACACATACTTACACCACACATACACACGCACACACATACTTACACCACACATACACACAACACATACACAACGCAAACATGCTTTTTTATGACATATACCATACTAAACTACAATGTATATTATGTTATATGCATTCTTTATCAAACAGAACAGCAGACACGATACACTTTCGTATAGTATTATCAGGTGTGGAACAAAAAACAAATCAATGAGTGGGATCGACCTTACGGCCCATAGTAGTTCAGCCATTCTACTACTGCACTAAGTCCTGTTGTGTGATGAAAGTCAAGTTTGTTTTATTTAACGATTCCACTGGAGCACATTAATTTTTATCTTATCATCGGCTATTGGAATAAAAATGAAAGTTTGTTTTATTTAATGATGCCACTGGAGCACATTGATTTGTATCTTATCATCGGCTATTGGAAAAAAAGTTGTTTGTTTTATTTAATGATGCCACTGGAACACATTGATTTTTATCTCATCATCTGCTATTAAATGCCGTTCATATGATCATTTTGACAGATTTCTTTTAGAGGAACCCGCTGCTGCCGACACAGGCTACTATTTCCGATAAGTTGCAAGGATGTTTTGTACGTACTTTTCCACAGACAGGACATACCAAGGCCTTTGATGAACCTGTTGTGGATCACTGATTGGAAATGAAAATAGCCCAAACTGCAGATGGGACCTCTAAGAAGGATCGATCCCACGATAACCTCTAAGAAGGATCGATCCGTTGACCAAGCTGCCTGATGAAACCCGAGCATGGCGTAGATAGGGTCATTTAGGTTGGGTACACAGTTTTGTCAAACCTAATCTCTACAAACTGCTGCTGCTAGCAAGATAGAACATAATCCACTCTAATTTTACAAGTGATTGGACATCGCAGAGGGTGTAACTTAATATGGAGGAATTTTAATTCAACTAGGATTTGGTAAATGGCACACATTACGTGAGCGCATCACATGTCAGTCATCGCACGTGACACTTGATTGACAACTGTGTCATCAATATCAGAGCAGGTGCGCTAGACCTTACACTCTGGTGAACATTCCCGCGTAATTTCTCAGGGTTTCAAATTTTGATCTGGGTTTGAAATATTTATTCAGAAACGCTTTTTTTTAACAAGTGGAATTAAGTCTCATTGCACTTATAGATTTTTTTTTATAAAGCAAGGAATAGTCTGGACATAAAATAACAAACCAACGTGTTATTTGTTTGTATTTTTGTTAATTGAAGAATTCTTTTAAATTCGTAAGTCGATCTATATCTATAATGATAACCAAAAATAACACCAGTTTCTACAGTGAGTAGATAGATTCCCTCTCCCTTCGATCATTATATAGCACATAAATAATAGTAACCATTAAAAACAAATTCATCTGTCGAAGAAATTCGTAAATTAAAATTAATTACAAAAATCCTTCTTATACTTAATAAATTAATAGTAACCATTTTAAAATCTTATTTTTTCATCCATCAAAGAAATTCGTAAACTAAATTACAAACATCCTTATTACGGTATACTTTATAAATTAATAGTAACCATTTTAAAATCTTATTTTTTCATCCATGAAAGAAATTCGTAAACTAAATTACATGTACAAACATCCTTATTATACTTTATAAATTAATAGTAACCATTTTAAAATCTTATTTTTTCATCCATCGAACCACCGTTTTATAAAAAGAAATTCGTAAACTAAATTATAAAAATCCATATTATACTTTATACAATTTTAAACAGACATAATTATAATTATATGGCATATTACACAATCATATTGATCGTCATAAAGACATTATGGTCCGAATTTATGATGCGTGTTTTTCTCTCACACGCGTGTAACTACATACATTTACAGTGCGTAAACACTTGCGTTTAACAAAAACAGGCTTCGTAAATTCGGCACTGTCTTTATAGCATGTATGTCCAGAAAAGTTTAAAGAATACTACACGAGTTCCCGTTTCATACTCTTTTTTAAAGTTTGTTTTATTTAACACGGATACTAGAGCACATTGATTGCTTTTAAATCATCGGCTATTGTTACATCAAACCTCTGTGCAATACATTTTTTTGCGTTAATATTACTAATTAAAATTAAATGTCACCCTCCGTCCCCTTCCCGTCCTGGGTAGCGCGTCCGACTTGGTCAGACGCCGTGCTCAGGAGGAGCGTGCTTAAATACGTTTTTTTTTGTGATAACCTTTTTATAATCAAATTAATTATTTTTTCTGTTCCTCTTCCTGTACCTTTTTTCTATCTGGATTATTTATTATTGAATTTTAGTCTTATGTCGGTTCCATTAAAAACAATATTCAGACTATCTCATTAAAATATCCTATCAAATCGTTCTCTCTGCCTTTGTCACATCAAGCCTTTGTACAATAAAAAAACCCCAATGCTATCTGAATTATGTATTATTGGTTTTCTGTCTGATGATGGCTCCATAAAATAAAATCCATCTCATTAAAATAACCTATCAATTCTTTCTGATACGTTCCCTCTATCAAACCTCTATACAATAGCTTTTTCCTCTCTAGATTATTTATTATTAGTCTTCTATCTGATGTTGGTTCATAAAAAATATTTAAAAAAATATCAATTCCTTCTGATACGGTTCCCTCTACCTTTGTTACATCAAACTTCTATACAATGTTTTTTCCTATCTATATTATTTATTATTAAGCAACTGTGTGATGTTGTACTTCCTCATTAAGCTTCTGTATCAGTAAAACCGATCACTTCGTGTTTCAATGGCTGCCATTTTAATGAATGGAATCAAGGTAGCACTATGAATTTAGGATCGTTGGCAATGTCAACAAATCAAATAATGGCCAATCTCGTTGAGCGACCCAGAATACATCTGTTAGCCTGTGTTTCCGCCCTCAAACGGCGCACTCTTTTTACTCAAGCTTGCTTCTGACTTTGATGCTTTAAAAGGTTTTTTCGTTAAATTAGCAGCGTGAAAGTTATCAGTTCTGTACATGAATAGAAAAACCAACAACTTCGTCGACTATTTGAAAATGGGGTCGATAATCGATGCCGGTGACTGGATAAGTGTCACTTGACAAGGACGCCGCACCAAGCGAACTCCACAGAGTTATTTGCCTCAAAGATGAGTCAAATATTCTGTTTTATCGTGAAAAGGCCTTTCAGGTTTAACATTGAATTTTACAGCGCTTTTTTCTGCATGAAATTATGATGTGAAAATGCACAGCGCATCTTAAGTGCCGGTCGGAATCAATGCGACTAAAACCTAAGCAAACATATCCGTAACAAAGGCACACACGCTTTACGAAAGATCAATTGATTTCTTGGCAAACTAGTTGAAAAAGAAAGATTTGCTCATGCCATTTTTTACACTTAGAATGTGTATGGATTTTTAGCCTTATAATGAAACAAGATGCCAAAAATCTGCCCTCATAATAGGCCCTTAAGCGGGATTTTTTTTCGTTCGGTTTATTTATTTGCAAATGAATTAGTGAGATTTATGACTTGTGTGGTCCGAATCGTTTTAAAATATTTAAGATTTTTTTTTGCTACAAGACCCGACGCGACTTGTAACATTATTGGTGCATCTATATCAGATAGATAGCAACCAGCTCGATTCACGACAAAGTAAAAGTAAAGTTTGTTTTATTCAACGACGCAACTGGAGCACATTGATTTTTTTATCTTATCATCGACTATTGGACGTCATATATATGGTAATTTTGACACATTTCTTTAGAGGAAACCCAATACATAGGCTACTCTTTTTGATAAAAAGTAAAGATTGTTTTATTTAACGACGCAACTGGAGCATATTGGTTTTTATCTTATCATCGACTATTGGACGTCATTCATATGGTAATTTTGACACATTTCTTTAGAGGAAACCCAATACATAGGCTACTCTTTCATATAAGCAATAAGCACTTTCTCACAGACAAGACAGCAAGCACATACAACGGCCTTTGCTGAACCAGTTGTGGACCACTGATTGGAACGAAAAATGGCTTAAACGCCAAATTGGTCCACTAAGAACGATCGATCCAATGACCGACCACTTCAAATGCCCTGCAGAGTTGAATTCTATCACAGTTAACTTGAATCTTAATTGGATATACCCACGAACATAAGTTAAACAACATGATGCAGCAATTAAGTTTTCTTTTCATGTTAACACATTATTTCCTTTATAGATCTTACCTGTTAACATATCCTGACTTGTTCATTGCATGCTGGCTCTTTACGCAGCAATAACATCATAGCGAGGTGTGTAATGAGATTATATTTATAACATCATAGCGAGGTGTGTAATGAGATTATATTTATAACATCACACGGCTTAGGATAAGTTTTTCAATCTGTAAATATGGTACAAATCAGCTAATGGGCACCATAGAATAAATATATTAATACAGTGAACTGTAATGTCTTTTATTTGTACGTGAGTGGGTGTTTTGTGCATGTGCGTGCATGCATTTGTATGCGTGCTCGCTCACAATTTCGGAAAAGTCATGAATGACACAACGTATTAACAGTATTATAATTTTTATTTATTAATGAGTCATAACCATCATTTTTATTTAAGAATACATTATCTTAAATTTGAATTCAAATTTTATTGTTTGGGTGAAATTAATATGTTTAACCACATTTCTAATTCTGATTTATAACTAGGAAATAAATATGTGAGCTGATAAAATATTTTTATTTCCTTTTGTGTAACATCCACCGAGTTCAAATTTAACATAATTACTAGTATATGGAATTACTTGTTGGAAATAACCTGGTTTATTTATTTTCATCTAATATGCCTTGACGTTAAATGTTGCCAAACGTTTTATATAGTCCCGCATTATCATTTAACACTAATTATATTTTATTCGGACAAATTAATTTCCAGTTATATCACACAATGTCTATCTCTTTCTTTCTGTCTCTCTCTCTGTGTGTGTCTCTCTCTCTCTCTATCACTCACTCATACACACACATACACATATTGTAGACATTATTTTCTAGTTTATCCTAAAATATTTTTGTTTATATTTGATGCGAATTTTTGAGTTACGTGCTGCTTCGTTGATGTGAATGTACTATAAAATATATATGTAATCTATATGAAAACTAGCAATACCCATGTTCTACTTGCATAAATATAATTCTAATATTTTTAATATTACTGCTAAATGTATTCTTGTTTTTATTTAATATCAACTGACTGTATAAGTCTGACTTGGCAGGCAAACTTAGCTCCATCTATTTACATAAATTAATTTCTAAACTTACCACAAAATATTCTTATTTTCATATATATCCAGCTGACTAAACAACGTATCCAAGATCTGGCAACAACTAACCTCTAATATTACCATACAAAATCGTATGTTCATCTAATATAATATATAAAAGTGTCAAAATAACCATAATGTATGACGTCCAATAGCAGATGATAAGATAAAAATCAATGTGCTCAAGTGGTTAAATAAAACTAAATTTACTTTTACAATAACAGATGATAAGACACAAATCAATATGCTCTAGTGGCGTCATTAAATAAAACTAACTTTACTTTTACAATATAGCCAATGATAAGATAAAAATCAATGTGTTCTAGTGGCGTCATTAAATAAAACTTTACTTTACTAATATAATATCCACCGACTGTAAAACTCAGCATCAGCAATAGCAACTTGGCAAATGCGCCTACTTCTGTTCTATTTGCACAAATTAATTTCTAATTTTACCGCTGAGTCTGCATTTGACATCATCATTACGTTGATGCACCTTATGTTTGTAGCTGATGTACGCGTAGTATAAGTGGTGGGTCGGTCTTTCATCCGATCACCCCGCACAAAGATTGAACAAATCGGCACTCTTGTTTCATTGACCCGTGGGACAGATGCTGTTCCTAACACTGCACACCTTGCTGATGAGCTAGCGGAGAATGGAGTGAACAGAAGCTAAACTCTAATTTGCCGGATATATATATTCGAGAGAAATGTACCAGATACACTAATAGTGTGTGGTGAATATTAATTTCTCGGGACGTGTTATTTTTGCGTGTTTACTCGGCAGGGAAAGATAAACTTGCCCATGCGTTACGCCATAGTAAATCTGCCATTGAAGGCTTATGCGCAAGATGTGAAGTCTTTTTCCGCATATGCCATCATCTTTTACACCATCTGTCGATTAAAATGTCTATGAAAATAACAAACTTGGAGCAATACGCGAAGTGCACCGCGCTCCCCTGCACCATACAATGCAGCTTTCAACAGATCTGAAGTCTTCACTAGGTGTTCGGCATACAGGTCGACAGATGCACGTATGGTGCAGGCTTTTGCAGATGGCTGCATTGCAAGATGGCATACCGCGTTTAGTTCGTATGTGTATACATTCCCAATAACTACCACTTGTGTAACAATTAAACCATCATCAAATATTATCAGAACTCCAAGAAGTGGATGAAGGTGTTGGCTTTTTTAAAATGAAATGTCTTTTGTAAATGATATGAGTTTATACAGTGTTGGTGTACAAAGGGGAAGGGATTTTGAAGAGGTATCATTGAACATGATGTTTTTCCGTTCTGTGGACCATGTGTCGATAATGCCATATGTTTGACACCTAATAACCATTGATTAAACAGTGTCGTGCATGTCTTTAAATGTTACATTTTTGTGTAGAAAATATCAGATGTTTATAAAAGGAACATGCAACTGCTTAAGACTTTTTTACAAAACGATAAGGGAAATCCACCAAAGAAAAGCACTAGCTACACTATTCAACAAACAGCAAGGGATGTTAAACAGTCACTTAACCACATGACAACACATACCACGACTTTTGATCAGCTGTTGACCACTGATTGGAAAGGAAAATAGACCAAACTGCAAATGGGTTCACTGAAAAGAATTCATCGCATTGTAAAGAATGACAACCATCTATGCTGTTTGAATGACGTTGTCATAATCTTAAAATCTTATTCAGTTTGAACCTTGTATCCCTATCCTGAAAGTTTTAGAAGTTCGGGTATTGGTCTAACTTGTGAATTAAAAAGAAGTTATTTGTTTAGAAGACATGAACGTCGGATCGACATTCTCAGTTGGCCTAGCTGCAGTTTGGGTTATTTTCCGTTCTAACCAGTGGTCCACAAATGTTCATCAAGGACTGGTATATGACGTCCTGTCTGTGGGAGTGCTAATAAAAGACCCCTTGCTGCTTATCAAAAGGAGCAGCATACGCGGTTTTCATCTAAAAGAAATGTGTCAAAATTAGCATATAATTTTATGTATGACGTCCAATAGCCGATGATAAGATAAAAATCAATGGGATCTAGTGGCGTCGTTAGATAAAAGAAACTACTTTTTTTATGAAGAATGAAACCATCTATACTATTTGAATGACGTTGTTATGATCTCCAAATATTGACTAGTTTGAGCCTTGTGTCTTGCAGCCTGTTTCACTAAAAAAATTGTTTAATTTACCCATTTTCTTTCGAGTAGTTAGTGTCATTTTTGGTTTGATTAGCACGCTAAGGAAATTAAACTTTACTTAGCATGCTAACAACGTTACTGAATCAGGCTGCTGGTCCTGAAAGTTCCAGAAGCACGGACACTGGTCTAGCTTGTGAATAAAAAACCATTTGTTTATAAGACAAGAACACCATGACCCACCATGGTCAGATTTGTTTCTGTGATCACCGCGGTGTCTCGGCATATAACCAACACAAACCTATGTACTGAGTAAATGCTTACACCGTGTATTAACATTTCATTGACATTATTATCAGACTTGTTGAGTGGAGGCATGACCCTCACAGTGAGGAGCCAGCACCCACCAAGTTCACGCACTGATGTTTACTCTCCTATCAAATTAGATTTATCTTTATGAGTGAAAGAAAAAGATGACGATAATATTGATGCCGTCTTTCTTTGATCGTCTTATAAATGTTGTGCCTGGATTCAGCTATTTCTGTCAGTAAGTGTCGTGTATGGATTCCCTTTTCAGTCGAGTTTACCGGGTACACAGATTTCTATGTTTTACTGGGTCATATAAACAGATTCGTGGTTTTACTAGGTCATACACACAAATTCATGGTCACTATGTCATACAAACAAATTCTTGGTTTCACTAGGTCATAATCAAATTCATGGTGTCACTATGTTATATACACAGATCCATGGTTTTATTAGGTCATCTTGGTCTATGTTCCATTCCAGCCATTCCAACTGGTTCATAAACGATCGTGGTATGTGCTGTCCTGTCTGTGGGAGTGCATATAAAAGATCCCTTGCTCCTTATCGGAAAGAGTAACATATGTGGCGGCAGCGGGTTTCCTCTAAAAGAAATGTGTCAAACATTACCATATGAATAACGTCCAATAACCGACGATAAGATAAAAATCAATGTGCTTCAGTGGCATCGTTAAATAAAACAAAATTCATGATATTACTAGGTCGAATAAACTGATATTGAGCATCACCCAATCACGGGTTAAGTTTAACTTATTTTCATTTTTAAACTGTTCTAAATACACAGCTCAGTTTTCTGTGTACTGTGTGGCATTGGGTAATGTTAATAAAAATTATGATAAATGAAACCTGCTAACTCCACACAATGTGATTGATTTTACCAATACGCAACAAAGAATCTTCTACACGGTTTTATTCACAAACAGAATTATCTGTGATGTTATTAAACTGTTTTTGATTTCATTGAATGACGTCTGGACATGATATATTATTAATTACACAAAGCGTAGAGATGGTTGGACTTTATGTGTGTGTATGTGTGTATGTGTGTGTATATGTGTGTATGTGTATATGTTTGTATGTGTGTGTATACTAGTATGCACGTATGTATATGTGTGTATGTGTGTGTGTATGTATATACATGTATGTGCGCGTGTGTGTCTATGTATGTATGTATATAATTATCTGTGTTTGTGTGTATGTGTATGTTTAAGAGTGTTTGTATGTGTATGTGTGTGTATTTATGTATGTGTGTATGGTGTGTGAGTGGGTGTGTGCATATGTGTATGTGGGTGAGAGAGTGTGTGTTTGTTTGTGTGTATGTGTTTGTGTGTGTATGTGTTTGTGTGAATGTGTGTGGTACAACTTCAAATAACAGTTAAAAAGTAAAGTTTGTTTATTTAATGACGCCACAAGAACACTTTGATTTTTTTCTTGTCACCAACAAAACTTGAAACAATAAAACATTAATTCTTTTATTTAAGTATCAAAAACAAATTACTAACTTTATACAATCTCAAAATATTAACCCACCCACCCATAAACAAAATTTGTAGGATATTTTCAAGCTAAAATCAGTACTAATGCCATCAAAACTAAATTAAAAATAATTCATTTAAAATAATGTAGATAATTATACTGTCATTCTGTCAAACGATATCCAGTTGACAATCCCATTGTAAATTATAATAAATAAATTATTTGTGTTTAGACACCGACTTTTAGTCTTGAATTCTACATTGCAAACATCTGGTTTATAGTGTAAAAGCCTGTTATATAAAATATTGATGGTGACAGATTTTTCTGTAAACGATTGTCGCAAATACGAATCTTATTCTTACCTTATCCTATTCAATAATTCAATGAAAATTAGTATTTAAAATTGATAGATGATAGCAATAATGAAATATATTATATAAAATTGTTCCTAAATACGTTTTTAATTTTACACCTGATTGTTATTTTTGTTTTAACTAAGGTTAGTCAGCTGATTTGATATAGTATAAGCTGCCTTAAGAGGCCACTTTTTATTGCTCCCTTGTGTGGCTGCTTAAAACAGGTTTCACTACTAGTATTTAAAATTGATTGATCTTAAAAATAATTAAATAAATTAACAAATATCCTACCGACCCTGATTTTGTTTGTTTTCAGTATGCTCCTAAAATACATGTTCACACTTCATTGTTATGGTTGTTCTCCAGGCTATTTATTATTTACTATTTATTTTTCTGTTTTCTTATTCATTTACAATGTCTTATTTTAGCTAAGCATACGTGAAGTACGGACCAGCTACAAGTTGTTAACGGTTTCTTGGCGGTTTGATCCCAACTTATCTACAAGATCTACAGCATTGAGCGAGCAGACGACTTCACATGTTTGGCTGCAATAGGTCAGTGAAAACAACTCCACGCTATCCCCAGGAGGCGAACTGAGTATCGTGAAATACGGCAAAGAACCAGGAGTGTTTCACCATTACTCGGGCGTGACCATTCCCGCTGCTAGTTTGTCTGACTTTTCCTCTTTTTGAGAGTCTCCGGACGAGAGGGCACCTCCCGAGGGTTCGATTAAATCTTTATGATAGTGGGAAAGTAATGTTAAATTGTACTACGTCTGCGAGTTTTGCAAGTAAGTCGTATGGAGACTTGTTTGACAGGCCGTGTTCACAGAGAGCGACGGAGGGGTAATATTGTACAACATTTATCTTCCCACGGAACTGGGGATTAAATTCCGACGATCTCAATTTTTTCTTATCAAAATTCAATCGCGTGTAAAAATCATCAAATCTTGAACGAAATAAAACATTTCTTGGTGAGATTTTATCAAAAATTTCTCGAGGGAAAGTAGTTGAATGTAGCAACAAGTGTTTGTTTAATACTTTTATCAAGTTAGCAGGGTTGTTGTTTTTTTAATGACATTTTCAAAACAGTTGGTTTCGTGGGTTTGGAATAACTATTCCATGTCGCATGAAAGAGGAAAAATGCTTTGAGGGTGTTTTTATATTGAAGATTTTAATGTGTAAAACGTACATGATTGTGAGTTGAATTAGGATCTTATTCCTGTTTTCATTTTGTGCAAAGATAAATAAAATTACGACGCACATTGGTTGTAATAAAATTATAGATTTTAATCTTTTCTCAAACGTCGTTCTAAAAACAAACAATAAATATAATAACAATAATACATAAATAAATAAATAAGTAAATAAAAACATAAATAAATAAATATTAAATAAAATAATCTTAAAAATAAAATAATAAAAACTTTAAATTGTCTTATTTTAATGATTTAAAAATGAAAATAAAATATAAGTGATTATTATTTAGTGAATGAGTTTTATAAATACTGGTTGTTTTCAACAGTTTTAGAAAACAGAAGAAGAATCACATGATTTCAATATACCGTCAGCCATTTTAATTTTATAAAATTGCATTAAGAAAATGTAGGTAGGAATAATATGAGTTGAAAATAAAATTGGACAATCTAAATCAATAATAAAAACAAAGTTAGTTTTATTTAACGACGCAACTATTGATTATTGATTCTTCTTAATTATCACCTTTTATAATTATTATGGTTATTATGACAGTTTCAAAGGAAACGGCTACATCTATCCACCAGTAGCAAGAGATCTTTCATATACATCATCACACAAACAGGATAACACATACCACCTCAAAATAATAATAAATGTAACTATTTCTTTTGTTGAAATCTCCTATTGCATTCCAACACGAATGCCATAACATTATATGCTACTGAAATATAAATTACGTTATTATCAAAAAAGAAATATTTTTAGTAAATAACGTTTCAATATCATTCCATGAATTTCCAGCTATACACGAAATTTAATTGTTTGATAATTATTAATCATCATTTTAATGTTATTGCCCCAGAGAAGTAATTTCCAGCTATACACGAAATTTAATTGTTTGATAATTATTAATCATCATTTTAATGTTATTGCCCCAGAGATGTTTGTAACGTTAGGGTGCTCAATAATTCGTTGACTTCAATGTCAGATTCTATATTGCTAATATTTATGCAACTTTAAAACAAAACACAAATTTTATTCGATACAATATAATTATCTTTTCTGATGGATTGTCATAATGTATAATTATGTGTAATATAATTGTAATATAATAGAGTTGTGTACGCACGATAGAGATAAAACGAGAAGGTGAGAGGGATGAAAAAGAGAGTTAAAGGGAATTAGAGAAAACGTGTGTGTGTGCGTATAGATTTTTTTTATAGTTGATAGTGTGTGTATGTGAGAGAGAAAGTGAGTGAGAGAAAGAGTAGAGATAGAAAGAGAGTGAGAATGAGATAGATAAATAGATAGAAAAAAGATGAATAAATAGGGGACAGAGAGAGAGAGAGAGAAAGAGCAAAAGATAGAGAGCAAGAGATATATAGAGAGAGACATAGGGGACAGATAGAAAGAGGAGTAAAATGGGATGAAGTGTAGCGCTGATATATTCAACAAATCAGTATAAATATGCAAAATTCGTTTTGTAATCCATAAAAGTAAAACAAAATTAAATATTTTCGATTCCCTGTTTTTACATACATTATGAATGTAGCACTTTGGTGATATAAGTCAGTATTAGCTAACGTGTAATTAAACGTAACACTGATGTGAAATTATGAAAGTATTTCTTTACTAAACAAATATATTATAGAAGTTTACTTTCATGGAAAAGAAGATCAAGACTAAAAAACATAGATT
>JAUTWP010199343.1:0-16526 GCA_033042655.1 Cyathermia naticoides | reverse complement strand
ATGACGTCCAATAACCGATGATGATAAAAATCAATGTGTTCCAGTGGCGTCGTTAAACAAAACAAACTTTACTTTCTCTTAGGATTTTGGTTATCGTACCACCCATATGTGAAGAAATCAAAATCTAAACCGCCATTTAAAAATCGTGGTCTGAATCCCTTTTGAAAGATCGTGGCTGAATCCCTGTTGAAAAATCGTGGTCTGAATCCCTCCCCCTTTTTGAAAAGTCCTGGACAGGACAGGACAAAAACTTAACGTGCTTCCATCACTGAAAGTGTTCAAGTCCTGAATCCGCCTATGCTATAATAACTGGGTTTTTTTAATGTTTTATGTGTGCACGAGATGTACCACCATCTGTCTCGCAATGTATCCGGGAGAAGTGTGACAACTCTAAAACTGCTATTATAAAGCCGCATTTCTGCTTGAACACCGCACGAGCACGGTAACAGCTTGAACAGAGTGCAAGTCTTGTCAACAACAGGAACTATTTTTCATCGCGTCAAGTGCAGTGGCTGGAACGCGGTATTCTTCGGTGTGAATTAGGAAACATTAAAGTAATAAAGCAATTATTTACTCCATGTGGCAACATCTTTCCATCACATTATCATATATAATCGATTAAATGGGCAAAACAATGCAGTTATAAAAAGTGCTCTAAAGCCATATATAATTTTATAATTATGAAGGGAGATTCCAGATCACATGAGGGCCGTATGAAGAATTTTAAAAGTGGGGGTGCACCAAAGTGTAGGGGCGCCAATGTATGGCGTGTGGGCGCCCTTAAAACCGACCGACTGATAATTGCCTTCAGAGCATCACTGTATGATCATAATGAAGTGTATTATTTTATAATTGAAAGGTTGTCAAAAATTATTTTGGGGCGCCATTTCTCGAGGGGCCATTTCTCAGGGGCGCTTTATTTTTTCTGGGGGTGCAATGTACCCCCTGCACCCCCGCTAGCTACGGCCCTGGATCACACACATACGCGTTTAGCGAATTAGAGAAGGGGTAGGTCTTACATTCACACGCCCTCTCTTACCTCCGCGCCTGACAGTGAAACCCGAAAGAGATGTGATGACATCCTCCCCTAAATCCGCGCCTGACGTGAATGGGCAGGTCAAACAGTGAAACAGGTAATAGAATGGATGACACCCGTCCCTAAATCCGCGCCTGACAGAGAAAGAGCAGGTCATAGTGAAACTGGAAAGAGATGTGATGAGAACCTTCCTTAACTCCGCGCATGACAGGGAAGGGGCAGGTCACAGTGAAACTGGAAAGAGATGTGATGAGAACTTCCCTTAACTCCGCGCATGACAGAGAAAGAGCAGGTCACAGTGAAACTGGAAAGAGATGTGATGAGAACCTCCCTTAACTCCGCGCATGACAGGGAAGGGGCAGGTCACAGTGAAACTGGAAAGAGATGTGATGAGAACCTCCCTTAACTCCGCGCCTGACAGAGAAGGGGCAGGTCACAGTGAAACTGGAAAGAATTGTGATGAGAACCTCCCTTAACTCCGCGCATGACAGAGAAGGGGCAGGTCACTCTGACTGGAAGGCATGTAAGTCGCAGACAATCAGCACACGTGTGACTCTTCAATGATTTCTCTATCAGTGCTGATTATAACTAATCCTCCAAACACCAGACTATTAAACAGAGAAACCCCCTACAGGGATCTCACCAGAAGTTCCTAATGGGGATTGAATTCCATGCTGAGGGCAAATACTGGGTGTGCTTAACATTTAATATCAAAAGGTGTTGGTGTTTGATAATTTGTCTTATGGATGGTCTTCTCCAAAATGTTTGTCAATCAAAATAGAAATGAATGTTCAAAATGATGGGTTGCATGGAAAACAAATTATCTGTACATGATAGTATATTGCTCTTAATATATTCACGGAAATTCGCTGTATCGAGAGTGTAACAATATGTTTGGTTAATGATCATGTCACGCGATTTCAAGTTGCGCTTTCTTGTGCATTTTCTTCAATTTTTCGTCGATATAATTCTTTTTTGTTGCATTTTTTCTCTTTTGAGACTTCTCATTCCATTGGTTACTTTGACTTGTTGTATAAACTACCTTTCAGGTGATACCACTCTTCTGGGAAACTTTTCAATAGGAAATGATATTTTCTTATTCTTCGTCGTCTAACGGTCAGACAGGGATGTTAGTGGCTTGAACAAGTTTTTTGCAGGTTTCCTATGGGTCCAAAATATTTTTCATTTAAGGGGATATTTGAGGGCCAGGCTGGCTTCTCTTTCCTCTGTTCCTGGTGGGTGGAACAATGATGCAGTCATGGAAGCCGTGTCACAGTGGCAGGTTTCAGTGTCTCCCACATGATAATTTTGTGATGTTTGAGTTTACAGTGGCCTGTTCTCAGTCGCATCATCATCATCACCCTGTCTTTTCTTGAAAGTTGGTAATAGCTATCTTTGCTGTTTTCATCTGGGTGTTGTTGGAGTCATTGTCTTTTGTAGGTTCTTTTTACAATGGCCTTCATCTCCTCAAATGTGCTATCTGGCTCATCTTGGATAATTTTCCCTCCTACTTTCGCTAACTTGTTTGCTGCCTCATTTCCTTGAATGTTGTAGTGTGAGGATATCCAATGTAATGTTGTTTATTCAGTGTTGCAGCTCAGTGTAGAAAGAGTTACAGTTTTGAGTTAATTCATGTCTTTGTTGGGGGGGGGGGGTCTTTGAGATCTTGGAAAACAGAGCGAGCATCTGAGATGATTACCACTTTCGTTTGTGTGATCTCAGTGTTTTGGAAATAACATTTAAAGTTTGAAAATGTTTGAAAAAGAATATGGTAGGGGCGGGGCTTATAAAACGTCTAGTCAGTCCAGACTCAAGGCTCAAAAGTACTGCATGACGTCATGCTGGTTATTTGCATGACATTGCCATTGGTTTAGAGCCTAGAATTCAGTTTGAGTCATGACGTCATGCAGGTTATTTGCATGACATTGCCATTGGTTTAGAATTCAGTTTGAGTCATGACGTCATGCAGGTTATTTGCATGACATTGCCATTGGTTTAGAGACTAGAATTCAGTTTGAATCATGACGTCATGCAGGTTATTTGCATGACATTGCCATTGGTTTAGAGACTAGAATTCAGTTTGAGTCCAGATTCTAAATGTTTTATAAGCACATGATCATATAACATTATATAAAAAATATTTTAAAAATACTAAAACATTTGATATGATGGATAACGTAACACTATAATAATAATTATTTAAACAATAATAAAGTACAAAAAGCACTTTAAAAATACAGTTAATTATGCTTATCCTTTCAGATATCCCATTGTGATCGATATGAAATTGAAAATCTAAAAATATCTAAAAGCCAGCAGGCTCTTGATAACTTGCTCAGTTCTTGGTATTTAACAGGACAAACACTCGAAACAGCTGCCTTCACGCCGCACAATCCATCCTTGCACAGCGGACATTAACAAATTCAAATATTTTCAATCTTACAAAGGCTGTTCCGCTGCTCTGCGTCGTTTTCCTTAAATAGCTTCACCCTCCGTTATATAGCGATCTTGCGTTTAAATCTCCATTCGACTTGATCCTTTGTTCGGCCAGTATTGATCATCTCTCCGACTTTTGTAGGACCCTATTGTTGCTCAAGGGGTGGCGCGTGCTGTCGCGTGCCCAAAGCGAGCAGTTCAACGCTCGAGCGGCTAGAAAATGGCGTAGCTCGACAGAAACATCTGCTCACAAAAAACTCCCAGATGAACAATCCCTCACAAAACCATCGTGTCCCAGTCACACAGGTTTTATATTATGCTTAGCTGAGAAATAAAATAACAACAGTGGGAGTAGATAGAGCTGAGCTATGCTTTAATTACATACTTGCACGTGTGTACAGCTCCTACAGGGATTAAGAAAAGAAATTCATTTTAGGTCTTATTTATTACTTGTTTTGTGATTTGCTAAAAATAATGAAAATGAAATTAAAATTTAGAGATTTTTTGTATCTATCATATTACGTAAAATTAAGTTAATAAAATAATGCAAAAGCGATTTATATTAGATAAATTAAAAATAATAATTTAATTAACAATTCTATTATTGTAAAACCAATCTCTCTATGCTTGAAGTATATAATTTTATATGATCAAGTAACATTGAGAAAATCTATTAATAACGGTTAACCTGCATTTACTATAATTTTATTGGTTTATTTAATTTAATATTAAAACTTTTATATGTCTCTTATGTATTGTAAAATGAACAATATTTGTTTATATTGTGTCGAGAGTGTATACAAGTTACAACCGATAGTACCTACGTGTTTATTAACGTATTTCAATATACATGTACTGTACAAAAGAGAAAGGTTAATAAGTTGAAAAATTACGTTCAGTATTATTTTATATAAAAACAATAAACTATTTTCAGAAATTGGCATTGGAATAATTTTTTACGTGCTTACATCACGAAAATGTTCAAGCACGCATCCCCTGTGCACGGCTTCTGAGATCCCTAGATTTTCAGACTCCAATTGATAACTTTAAAGATTTTTAAATAATTTCTTAATATGCAAATCAAATGGGAGGAGCTTACACTGTTTTATCAAGAGGCCAATCGCGGTGTGTTTAAATTGTTTTGGTAATTGACGTTGTTTGAGTTATATTCAATAGACGTCCGAAAACACCGAGTTTCATTCCTTTGCAGCGTAATCTGGTTCGATATCCCCGTTTGCATTCTGATCAAATTAATAAAGACTTGTTAACAAGTAATTAAGCGATGTAGATTTTCTCGTGGGAACCTTGTCAGAAATATCGAAAGTCAATATTAACGGCTGAGCCGAACCAGAGGCTGTCGTAACTTCATGAACTGAATGCATAAAATTTAAGAACCTATTGTCCTATTCCAATAAACACAGTAACATTCGCTTTCCATTAAACAATGAAAGCGTTTATTAGAATTTCATCTGAGCATGTAATTTTGTTTCTTTTATTCGCGAAGAGTCGTTCTGAGCTCTGCCACAAAAACTCAAGACGTCGTCAGGGCGCGCCTGTTTGACCGTGTTTGAAAGAGTTTCCGAAAAGACGTTATTGAGATCTTAAACCGCATTGCTATTTGCTGAATTAGGATTAATTACAGCGAGATGACCACGAGAAGAGGAAGAGGAGCAGAAACGAGACAGTGTTTTTGATTGCTAGAAGAGGAAATGGATAGACGAGCGTTTATCCGCGACCATGGAACAATCCTTCTCCCGACATGAACAACTGACACTAATATTTGCTATTCCAATCTGAAAAGCTTTTTCGTTTGAATCGGAGACGCCCGCATGCACCGCCTTGCTGTCCGTTAATTGCGCAATATAACCATTTATCAGAGGAGACCGGAAATTACTGCACTCTTTAATAAAGGCAATGATACGGCATGCATTATGGGATCGATGTATGGCAGACGAGAGTTGGCGACGTCAGACATCTGATAAAGCCATTTTACCGCTCAAAATCAATAGAACAGTCATCAGAAATATTATCACATCCACGGCACATCATTCAACATCGTTATTAATACGACAAAACAAAGAACAGGTGAGGGCACACATATCCAGTTTAAGGCAACAATGATTAAAGAAAAAAGGTTTCTTAATTCGTTCAAAAACGAATTATTTAGCGGAGTAATTTTTTAATATATAAATTAAATTGTTAATGAAAATGCTATGCATGGTTAAATGTTAATTAAAATATTAAATTGTCTTCTGTAGGAAGTGTCACGGTTAATTTTAATAAACGCATGACGTTAATTGATATCGATTCTTCATGTATATATTGACAAATACATGGATCACCTGCACTCAAATGGTCAGAGTGTTTAACGTCTATGTTCAGACCCATGCTATTATAGCAGGCGCCTCTCTCGGACTGAAAATCTGTACTCACGTTCAGAAAGTTTGGAATCGAGTTCAAAGTTCATAACATGGATTGGCCAAAATAAATTTATTTAAAAAATAATTGTAAACTCTAATTTAAAATGTTTTAGGCACCTGCTATTACCTAGAAAAAAGGAGCCGACTCTAATATTTTTTTCTTCAATATATAAAATTGGTAGTTGCTATAAACAAATCCTATTAACTCTATCTTACATATTTTCCACATGTATCGACAAAACACATTAATTTTAGGCTTAAATTCAATGGAAATATATTTATACACATTTATACATACACTATATAGGCTAATGTGTACCAGACAGAAAGCAATGGATTTTGACAACCATAATGTAGTCATACCTTTGTTAAAATATCTCTTAGAGTATTGCCTTATGCAGATACAGTTTTCATATGATTTATTTTGGAATTAACACATCATAATCAACAGTGATAAGATCGGGAGTTCGCAACAGGTGGAACTGCAGTCTACCACTCATATCTTTGACCAACTTCATCAGTCACATCCATAATTATGTTAACAAATCACAAAAAGATATACCACGGTAGAACTCTGACACATATTCAACATGCAGATGATAACAATAAACATTGAATAATCCTGAACATTTTGGTCTTACGGAGTTTACGGTTAGTAGCTCTGATTAACTGACTTCTGAGAGAATGTAGTTTATTGCTGACAAACTGTTTACATGCAGAATTTCTTTATCACAAATCTACCCAGAAAGATTATAATGCTGAAACCAGTGCGAAACATTCGTTTAGTTTATTTGACATACGCATTAGACGAACAGTATGTTGATTTGCTTCAATGCCAGTGTCTATTAACATTATGCATCCTAACAGATAGAATACACAGGACAATCAAGTTGTAGGAGTTCTGAAGTAGCGACAAGGTCATGATGTGTCTTATGGGTTATAGGGGAACCAGGGGAATAGCGTACCGAAAATATTTGGTTGTCAAAACTCTTTGAAAAAGCGAGGCAATCGAAGTGTTTGGTTTTTATCCTTTGATTTTTGACTAAAACTAACTAACAACACTAACAAAGTTCAATTAAAAAACAACTTTATTGAAATGTATGGTTTAGTAAAAAAATAATAACAATTCCACGTTACCCCAAACTACTGGGACACAGTGAGACATGTAGCGAGCAAAGTGGAATGTTATTTTATTTTGACAATTTCTGCTGACCAGTTTTTCACTGATAGTTGCGGACAATATTGCCTAAAATATAAAATAAAAATGGCACTGTTTAAGACGGATCCCTTGCTGCTTATCGAAAAAGAATAGCCTATGTGGCGGTAGCGGGTTTTCTTCTAAAATGTGTCAAAATGACCATATGAATGACGTCCAATAACCGATGAGAAGATAAAAATCAATGTGTTCCAGTGGCGTCGTTAAACAAAACAAACTTTACTGTTTAAGACGCCTTCATGGTGAAATAAAAGTAGTTCTACATATATGGAGATAGGTGTTAAAAATTATGTAAAACAAACAGACTTGTAATTGAGGACTAATTAATAAATAATTACATTTGATAACAATAAAATATGTTTAACCCTATCAAATATAATGAATGGGGTATGGTGGAACATTCGTCCACTTTACCCCATCCACTTTACCCCAAAAAGGTGCTATTTTCTAAATTCCTTGAACTACTTTCAATAGTACTAATCAAGAAACATCGCCAATCATATGACACACATGAACCATAGATTTAACACAATGGATTATATCTCAATTATACAAGATAACCGTGCTGTAGGAGATTATTTATTTCTGAAAAATTATTGATTTAAACAGGCGCCAAACAGACTTTTCTTTTTAAAAATGAATTACCTCATTAACAAAAATGGTCCTCCTTCAAAAACGTACGCCATAAAGTGATATGTCAATGGGATCAACAACAGAGATCCATTTGAACATTTCTGGCCACAGAATAGAGCTTTGTCTTCTCATTTTGTTGAAAAGTATCCCGCAAATATAATAGTAGAATTCGTTTTCATGTACAAATAGTACTTACCGGTATGTATATAGTACGTATAGACTTCTTTACTAGTACGGTATGTAAACAGCATAATTGAGATGTAAGCTATTTTACAGTATTGGTCCATGCCATATGCCTATAAAACTATATTGGTGGGAATATTGTTATTATGTTCAACAAATGTTAGTATTACTATTAGTTGCGAATCTGAGATTTTCTTCTGTAATATTTCCAATTAAACTTCCTGTACATATTCAGCGTTACATCTAAAACAGTCCATGAATAGCAGACTGACTGACATCAAATATACATGTAGTTGAATTTATACTTATATAATCTTATTAATACGGCCTCGTCTAACAACCAGTTGACTCTGTTCGTTATCAAGTGTCGCTATTGACGCATGCTGTTTTAACATCATAGTCATCTCCAATGATTTGACTCTCTTCGTTATCAAGTGTCGCTATTGACGCATGCTGTTTTAACATCAGTCATCTCCAATACCTTGCAGCGCATTTCAAATTCATCTTGACATCAATCTGAAACAATTTGGAAGTGTTTATCGACATTATCCTCTCATTATCTGTGTTTAGCTATTGATGATGGGATACACTGACATGCAGTGACATGAAGGGACACCTAATATAATAATATACGACCTAGAAATCTACTTCTAGGCAAAGTATAGCTCCAGGCGCTGAGCTTATAAAAGTGTAATCGTCGGATGTTTGTATCCATCAAATGCTTTCTAACATTCGTTAATGTTGGTAGCAGAAGCCGTTCTGAGATTTTTTCAGTGGTGTTACATCCAATTAATATTCAAGTACGCTGTCGTTGGCACACGGTTCAGCTTCGTTAATCGTCTGTCCACGACATGTTAATGTTAGTAGAAGAGAGGAAAACCGCTGCCGCTACAGAAGCTACTCTTTCCGATATGCAGCAAGGGACCTTTTATTTATACCTTCTGTGGTATTTGCTGTCGCGTTTCCTATGTATACTCAGCATGACAATTTTACAATAATTTCTCTACTAAATACATATCTCATTTAACTACCATTCCGTCATTGGTACATGTTTTTAAATGTATAACCACATCATCGTCTCATTCCTTCGTATTGGGTTTCTGTTCTTTTGACGATTGCTCGAGGCGGAATGAACGTGTAATTTTCTGAATGATATTCAAATTACAACGGTGAGAAGTGATACAAAATTTCCTGAAAACAATGCATATTAAAATCCTCAGCGGTGCCTTAAGCTTGTTTCAAATCCATGCACGTCGGCGTGGAACAATTTGGAAGCGTTAGAGCTATTTACCCCCATTATCCTCTCATTATTGGTGTTTAATTCAATTATCAATCGGAGGGGGCGGCTAATAAAATAGATAGAACATAAAAAGTTACTTAGTTGCATGCACTTTAGATCAAACATATTTCCCGCAGATTAAAGTTCATGTTACAACTTTCGACGGCGTGCCCAAATCCGTCGGGAAGCTTACGAAAACAATCGATGATTTCCGGAGTATTTCGCTTGTTCATTTACCGTAAAAACATTAAATACTTATAGGCATTTTTAATAATAAATATACCTATTAAATCACAAGTTCTACTTTTCTTGCTTTGTCATAACGAGTATTGAATCAATCTAAAATACATAAAACATTCAGAGTCATATAACGGCATTGAGACACAAACATTTAATATAATTAATAGATCTTGCTTAGCGGAAATTAACATAAAAATCATGCTGGCGCAACTATTATTATATTTATTCCAAAAAATCCAAACAAAAGAATTGCCGAATATCCCCAAGCATGTGATTCCATTAGTGGGTAGGCGATGACGTCATTTGCCTAGACGCTTTGTCCCGACACGCAACGCGACACAACCCGACAAAGCGCGAGCACGATGAACGGGGACCAGTCGACGTTTTACCTTTGACGCGTATCTGTCGCCGAGAAAACTGTACACGGAAAGAAACGATGCCTCTTTGTCTGTGACTTCCGTTGTGATAAAGCAATCAATGCGCATATTGATCAAGCATATTAGTAAAGGATATAATATTTCAGACAAACAAACAAAGACCTGGGTTTCTTTGATGCAGTTCGCGTTACGTTCTCACCGGTGTTAATCAACATAACGCGTAGCATCGACCGGTATCGGTATATTCCGCTCTTAAACACATTCCTGTACGAGAACTTCCGCTGGCTTGATTACGTATCGCATATGTGAAGTAATAAAGTATTTCTCTGCGTTCCCTGGACATGGCTTGTAGATTCATTTCAATAAAATCGGGTATGTGTAATTATGCGCCAATGGAATGTCAATATAACGATTCGTAAGGCTATTCCAGGAGTTTTTAAATCCAGTTTTAGTTATAATAGAACAGGACAAAGCATACACACGTAATGCAAAACAATAATTCATTTCCTTTGTTTTAATTCAAACGGGTATTTTTTTTACATAACATGTCAACACACACTTAAAGAAAAAAAAACATGGTTAATATTGCTATGGCGATAAACTTCTGATGGTATTTTCTGGAGCATACACCTGACACATTGGGATGGAAAGGGTTAAAATAAAATATTGATTCAACGATAACTTTTTAAAATTAATTATGGGCAGAGAGGTGGGCGGGGTTGATGGGTATTATTAATAGTACTCTCTAAACTCATATAGAAATGATGGATGACCCTTCCCGTCAGTGTGGCAATGCGAGAAAGCAACGTATTAAATTTTAAAAACGTAAAGGAAATTGATTCTAATTGACATCAAGGCATGTGGCCAGATCGTGTATAAATAACAAATATGTAATCTACATGTACAATGTATGGACACACTGAGTGATATAAATACGCACATACATGCACATGATACATATGCTCTTCAATTAGCACCGTGCATACAAACAACTTCAATCCACTTCATGCAATTTGTATGGCGTCATCATGACGTTACCTTCTTCAGACTTTCTGGAAGCCTGTCCACTAGACCAACGATTGCATCGTCTTATTCATATTCAGAAATTACTTTACAGTGTCTTGTACAGATATAATTTTTATAACAAAAAATAGTGTTAAATTTAGTAGAAATTGGACTGGAAGTTAACCATCAGAGTATGTCGGTGATTGGTTATACTTATTGTCTTCATATTCAATTATGGTTCAAACACGCTGTCATCGGTACAGCTCAGCTTCATGAGTCGAATGTCCGGGACATAATATTATGTTAATTTTCCTAAAAGATAGGAAATTCGTTATCGCAACGTACGCTACTTTTTCTGAAAACAGGGAAAAATGAGAAAACATTAAAAGTAGAAAATAACTGCGAACAATTACTATCATCAACGTTTTGAGTTTCTGGCATTGCTTTATGAGTGCAAACTCTCAAGGATTTGTAAACATATCCATCGGTATTTTATTTCTCTCCTTGGACATACGAATTTGTGGAGAGTGTGAGATATAACTAAAATGTTTGGTGAAATACATGAACTTTATTTTGATTATAAAACATCTCGACAAGTCAATGTTGATTAACGTCTGCGTTCTCAACTAAACTGTTATACATCTCAACAACTTAAGTTTGTACTTTTGACGGGTTAAATAGGCTCACAGAGGTGGTAGTTTGGACTGTTTAAATTAACGTTGAACATAATTTTATATTCTAAATGGTTAAATATTTAAAATATTCCAGACATTGTATCTTCAAAGCAGGTGTTTAAACAGTGTTAATATATATAGCTAAAGATGTTAAGTATGAATGTTTTCTATTGATTTGAACATCTGACCGATGTAGTTTTAAAAACATTCTCATCGGCTTGAGGATTCTGTTTGTCATAGTTTTTGTAATTAGTTTGTGACATTAACCATGTACAGTGGCGGATCCAGAAAACCCAAATGACGAGCCTAAATGCCACAAATGTTCCCGAAAATATTTCCAACGTAGAAAATAGAAAAATCACAAAATGTATTATGGGGGAGGGCGGAGCACCTGGGCCCACCTAGCTCCCCCACTGATGTAAAACGAGGAACAGGACGTAACTCAGAGGTATGTGCCGTCCTATATGTAAGAAAGTGCATAATTATAAAAGATTCCTTGTTGTGTATCGGAAAGAGTAGCCTGTGTAGCAAGACAAGAAGTTTATTTTCTAAAGACTGTTTCGAGTGCGGTATACAGAACATAATTATAAACAAAACAATTTACAAAAGTATTTTTTGTTGTTATTTTATAACTGCTAACCCGACAGCGGGTTTCTTTGAAGACCATGAGTCATAAATGTCATGTTTGACACCGTTCATTAAAAAAGTGTGCTGTGGTATCGTTAAACAAACATTCCATCCATCCATTCAAAAACACCCCAACCTAATAAAATACTCCATCCATTCAAAAACACCCCAACCTAATAAAATACTCCATCCATTCAAAAACACCCCAACCTAATAAAATACTATAATCGTCAACCTCACTCTTAATCTCGGCCATTTACTTGGAATTCAAAAAGTATTTGAGAATGTACATCTTTGATTTGTGTGCAGTTAATTAAGGTATATTGATTCAACCAAATATAAATAAAGCGTATTTGTAACATTAAAAAAAGCTTTGAACAGTAGTTTCATGTCAAACTCGTTTTATTTTGCGCTAAATCGTTTATTAAGTTAATAATGTTTACATGTTACATTGTATTTTGTTACTTATTTGGATTCCACACTTAATAAAATAACGGTTTGTTACAACATTACACATCATTATACAATCTACTTTACGCGAACATGTCACAATGTAACACGATCCTATAGGCACGACAAAGGAGTGATGCCAACACAATACGTCATACCCGACAAAGAAAAAGGAGAAAAAAAGTTAGCCGTAACTATTCGAGACATGCGCAGTTCGGTTGACGGCACGCGACAGACCTCCATTGTGAACGGGTGCATGACAAAAGCTTCCCCTATGTACAACGGTTTGACGATTTATCGGGAAATATTTAAATGCTGTCCCCGGTGCTATTTTTCACAACAGCTGCGTTCCCACGGTACAGTCTGAAAACGTGGCCAACGTCCTGCATGCCGCTATAACGCCGTCACCACACCTCGCATAGTTCGGTATCCATCCGAGGTGGTGTTAGAAACACTAGAATACCTCCGCAACCGTTTCAAAAGATAATTTCCATCTTTTCTCGCACTTGAGAAGAATTGATAACGCCAAATGTATCCGCAGCTGGTATTCTTGACTAATAATTCAACTTGTTATTTCCCTACTTCCGTTACGTGGGACAATTCAAGAAATGGCCTACTGTTAATTTCACTAGACAATGTCGGTATTTTCTTTGATCTGCAATAAGCCGCAAACTGTTATATAAATCTTTGATCAAATCCTAATTTACCGTTCGATACAAGTTCGCAGTCTGTATAGGATGTCCACTCGCAGACTCGCGCTATATTATGCAATTCTAACGGACCTGAAACATCTGCCCGCGGTAATTAAGCGTGCATTTCCTGCATTAGTCGTTCTCTAACTAAAATAACTCCATTTGTGCGCGAAAATCCGATACTTAGAGAACGTAGAAAGCCACGTAAATAATTTGCATTATTAGAGTTAATGTGGACGGCTGTGTTAGGAAATTCCAGGTAGTTTGGTGTCAAGTTCATTGCGTTGTTTCCGCTCATTGGTGTTTGTCAGAGCCAACATATCACGATCTGCTTTGTTAAACGAATACCTTGCTCGTAATGTAAGTACAAGGACACTAATGGGCGCTCTGTCAATAGTTCATGTTCAAGGATTTTTTTCTTGCAATTGTTTTTGCACAAAGCCAGGTAGATGCCAGGCGATATGACGCCAGTCTTGTGACAATCATGCAAATTAGATGCGTAATGAAGATATCTCAAGTCACGCCTTGAACGAGATGTTCAGATTTCTTCAGTTAGTTTCAAGGCATAGGCGTCGGAAGAAAAAATATCAAGGGCAGCTCCCAACAAGGAGAGAGAGCGTATCTAGACTCATTCATATTATTTGGTGTAAATTAAGGTCTCGGATAGTGCATTCTGGTGTCACTTCAAAATAGTACCAGTGTTTTACAAACTGTTAAGGCTTGACTTTTTAATTATCACCTAATTTCCTATATTTATTGGGGGGTTTTCTCACAATTTCCAAAAATGTCATGCTATGTACGTAAATAAAATGTATTCTGAGAATATTTAAGAGAAGGTACAAACCATAGTTCGATATTAGATCGTTTGTTTTAAAAGTTATAAGAACACTAATTTAATATAATAAAATTATTTAATAATAAAACAAAATCAACAAAGCAGCACTAAACAAGTTTAAATCTATTTTAGTTTTACGTTTGTATGAGGACTGCCACTTTGAATTCTAATAAAAATAAAAAATCCCTCTTGTTCTGTTGCTTGGAGTTGAACATGCAGTTTATATCAAACAGGAAACCACGCATCTCACATATAGAACACATTTTTAAAACTTAATTAAAATAAGAATCCACTCTTCATCATCATGGTGAAACTCGACGGAAGAATAAATTTATATGTTGATAGTTTTGTATACCGGGTAAAATAAAAGGCGAGCAATAAAATGTAATTAAATCACATTCAACAATTAAATATATTGGTTGATAGTTTTATTTAATTTTGCTAAACGTCATACTGTAGCAATATATTATGCGCTACAAAAAAACACGCACACACACAAACACACACACACATACACACACACAAACACACATACAAACACACACACAAACACACACACAATGTATATACTTCGCTGCAAAAGTTTAGACTCACAGTCACAATCCAAATCTCACCATGTTTAACCAAAAATTAATGGATTCTTTTGCATATACATGTACGTTGAGATAATGCTTATAGTCATTGTTTACAGTTTTCTCACTGGACTAATAGCACTTACATTTTGTAAAATCATAGATCAGTTATTGTTAAATATTTTAATTTTAGAATCAAAATTCAAAAAGATACCGCAAAAATTTAAATGCTGTTGCACTAATTTTTTTTAGCATTTATAATTTTTTTCAAAATCGGATTTTATCTCACAAAAACATAACGATTTTGATTACATATTTCAATTTCCGATTTTTTTAGAATACAATTTTAAAAGCTTTGCCAAAATTTAAATTTTGTTGCATTCATTATTATTTTCAAAATCGGATTTTTTTATTCTCATAAAAACATAAAATTTCGATTTGAACACGACGCATTGAAACACTATAGATGGAGAACGTACACCTGCCAATAAATCACACCAACCACCTGTATGCAAATGAGGGCACGCGCCAAACGTGTGCCGAGAGACCCTTTATCAATTGACAAAAACCATGTTTGATCGACGCACAATGAATCAGGCAATTGTACTACAGATCACTGGTTTACATACACACTGCACTTCAGTCTTACACGAGCACTCAGTTACAGTTTAGAGCCATTTTCCGTTCCAACTACTGGTCCACAACTGGTTCATCAAAAGCCGTGTGTTGTCCTGTTTATGGGGAAATGCATATAAAAGACCCCGTGTTGTTTATTGGTCATAACTGGGGTCAAAACGTCTGCTATAACAACTTGTTCTGAATGTAGACATTAAAATCTTTGACTTGACTATTGGTAAGAGTAGCATATGTGACGACAGCGGTTGGCCTTTAAAAACGTGTTTCAGAATGATCAGAATAAAATTATTTGATGTCCAACAGCCGATGATTAAAAAAACAATCCAAGTGCTCTAGTGATGTTAAATAAAAACAAACTTTTTCAGTCTAATTACACCAACACAGCACTTGAGTAGAAACACGATGCTATTTTATATATTAGAAAGCGTGCATGGATTACAAATTAATTCCTTTTCTAATATTTCAGTTTGACGCATCAGGTATTTTAATATACAGTAATTATGATGCTAAAAATCAGACATTTTCCTAATTTTAATAAATAAAATCAACGACTGTTTTTATATAATGTTTTAGTTCGGTGAGAAACATGACATATTTCAATAAGGGTCAGTGAAAATTAGCCATTTTCTTGTTTCTAATTTTAATATATTAATACATCGTAGACAGTTTTGCTATAATTATTATACATGCCCATATACACAATAAAATTAGTTTAATACATGGTAGTGTTTGTTTGCATATAAACAGTTATTCATTCTAGTAAGCAGTACCGGTACATATGTGCGTGTGCGTGTACATATAGAAAGGAACGCGTGTGCGTATGCGTGCGTGCACCTATAGAAAAGAACGTGTGTGTGTGTGTGTGTGTGTGTGTATGCGCGCGCATACAAACGCATGTATGTTATACTACGTGATGATTAAAATTTTAAATTGATTTTGTTAATTATTAATTTGTATATATAAAAGTATTATTATTATGGAGTCGGTATGTACACCACCATCTTCACAAATCAACGCTACGTGTTCCATGTGGAGTTTCGGAATGCGTAGCCTCGATTTAATTTATGAAGATGTTACACCACAACTGCACAAGCGCTTATTGGTGTGTTCAAGTGTGAATTATTAAGTGTAAAAACACATTTCACTCGATACTTCACGCATATTTCTTCACTGAAAATTAATTATAAAATCCATCCGTATCAGGTTCCAAAAATA
>JAUTWP010199232.1:0-16534 GCA_033042655.1 Cyathermia naticoides | reverse complement strand
ATTAAATGAGTGTTTTCACATTGGCCTTGTTACAGGTCCTCGGACAGTTGTATAGTCCCTCGGCTGGCTGGATAGGCATTGCCTCGGGCAAATACAGCCAACCTTGGGCCTATACAACAGTCCTTGTACCTGTAATAAGGCCAATATGAAAACACTCATTTAATTAACATAATATGTAATGACAGCAAATCGTGTGGTGTTGTGAAATTTGACTCCTGCTTAACTAAACAAAATCCAATATGGCAGACTGTAGTATAGACAAAACAAGTTCAATTCAAGGGCTTGTTGAAAAGAAAGTAATGTTTGTATGATACCCAAGCACAGACATTGCTTAATCTGTGGCTATTACCGGTAGGTACTAAATATATACATATATATCGTCGCTGTAATTCAAAAATATCGAAAGTCATTAAAGGAACTTAATGACTAACGTTTTTGAATTACAGCGATGATATATATGTATACAATGTATATATATATATATATATATATATAATTATTTTGAAAGTCTATCATTAATGTTGAATAGGTTACTTTTTTAAAATTTTATTAGCAGCAAGGATCCTTTAAGTTTTGTGTACTTTCCTATTATATAGACAAGAATAAACATAAAATTTTATATGCCAGTTTTAGCCCACTGACAAGAATAGAAAATAGTCATTTTATGTGGATAAGAATAAACAACTATGCCTGAAAAAGAAATATTTACATTTATCTTTCATTTGACATTCACATTTGACAGAAAATCCAGGATTCACGAATTCAGTTAAGTGAAAATTTAAACTAAAACAAACAAAAAATAGCTTCTCCTGGTTTTCTATACCCTGTACTGCAGTAGACTTAAGGGAACTCAGTTACCAGACTTATCCTACTAGAATAAAATTATGATGGTCAGAAGTAAATTTGTCATTTTAACCTCATAGTCATATTCCACACACCATGCAACCAAAAAAATAAATAAATATAAAAAGCTGTTTTATAAAATTAGCAGAAAAATTACACATGTAAAATTAAAATCACTTTCCACCACAATCTTGAATAATAGTTAAGATACAAGAGCTTTTGTGTGTGAGCATGAGTTATTAAAGCTTAGGGATCTGTCACGTGTTTATAGCACCAAATTAGCTGTTACATAAAGCCAATTGAAGTATCTATACAATTTCATATTAATTAATCACAATTTAACTTAATATTACAGACTATTTTATAAATCTACTGTATGATTTATGGCATATGTCCACCATACACACACACATTCCATTCTCCAAAAACATACCAGGTAGTTAGGTAAAAATATATATTTTAAAGATATTTTTTTCAGTTTTGTTAACTTGTTATTTAAATAAATAAAAGCAAATTAAAAATGAATTAATAAAGTATTATTAGTAGGACTCCTGGAGGGAAATATGTAATTAATATTTCATTTTGCATTTTGGCAAAGAAAAGTTTCAAAACTTTTAGACCTCTGGTTTGGAACAACTATTTACAGATTCCAGATTATAATTTTTGAAGGTATTTTATTTTTACAGGAACATAATTTTAAATAAAGAATCTCTTTTAGTATAATTTATACACTATAAATTTGGTGCTAATAAGCAATGACTGGATCCCTTTAAGGCCAAGTAAAAAAAACAGTATATAGATTAGTCCTTTTTTAAAACATGTCATGTACGGTATCCAGTGTTTTCGATTTAAAAAATATGACTACCTCATTTGGATAATAACTATTTACATTTTAAAATCTGATATTTGATTTGAAAATATGACATTTTGATTTTATTTTTTTCGGAAGTCCCAGATACTAATCTCAATCATTGATAAAAAAAAATTAAACATGATGTGCATACATGTATTTAACAGTGACCAAAAATTGAAAGATTGTTTTGTTTAACGATGCCACTAAAGCACATTGATTTTTATCTTATCAGCAGCTATTGGATGTTATACACATGATCATTCTGACACATTTCTTTTAAAGGAAACCTGCTGCTGCCACAGGCTACTCTTTTCGATAAGCAAGGGATCTTTTATATGCACTTTCCCAAAGACAGGACAGCACATACCACAACCTATGATGAACCCATTGTGGAGCACTGGTTGGAACAGAAAATATCCCAAACTGTAGGTGGATCTACTGAGAAGGATCGATCCGACGACCGACTGCTTCAAAGACGGGCACGCTACCGACTGAGCGACAAAACATAGATGTGCATAGCAATAACACAACCACTGACAAATGTATCTTATATGGCAATTCTATAGAATACTTTAAAGAACATTTTTAAGCAAAGAGGAAGCTGAAGAAATGTAACTACCAATTTTAAGCGAATATAAAAAAAAATATTTGAATGTGGAAAAGGTTCGGTATGGACAAGGACAATCATCTGATTTTTTACTTGGCCTAAAGAGGGAGAAAAAGCAGTGCAAGCACAACTTACACACACAGCCCTCGTGGTAGGCAGGACGACAGAACCGGGCCCTATCCCCACCCCGGGGAGTCAGGAATGGTCACAAATGTCAAGTCCTCCACTGATCTGAAAATTACAACAACAGGTTTTGGTGCCATTGCAAACATCGACAAATAAGCATTGGACACGCAGCCACCCCTTGTTGCAAAATGAAATCTAGCAATAACACTTTTCAAATGCCATGCATCAAACTTTGTTTAACCTTCACACTACTGGAAAAAAGTCAGAAGTAATTTATCATAAAAAGATTATATTAGTGTGGAATGTCAAAATGAATGAGTAGTCTCCCCTGTATTATGATGGCTGATGTCGGGGTTTAATGGTCATAGTTACAATGGTAAACTTAGACAAAGCTGTAGATGATATTTTCCTATGATTTAATATATTTACGAGACATTAATAACAAAAAAATAATGCTGGTTAGACAGAGTGCTTGTTTAGACAGATGTTATCCAGTGGCTGGACGGGACTTTGAAAGTGTGTTGGTTTACACAGAAATTTGGATTATACAGATGCTGGTTTAGACAGTCCACTGTATAACTATAATGTTTATAAGCAAATTATTTAATTAATTATTTTTTATCCATTAAACATAAGGTTTATTAGCATCTATTAGCATTTTAATAATTTGAAAAAGCTATTATAATTTAAGGTTTATTAGCAAATTTGTTTTGTTTTTTAAATAAATAAAAATCAGTTTAGCATAATTATGTACATTGTTCTACTTTCAAATAATTTGTAACAAACAACAAATCATCAAAACAGATGTTTGAAATCTTAACAACATGGAACTTGTCATCAATCCATAAACGTGATTTGTACCATTTTCTGCAAACATGGTAAAAATACAATAAATAAATACATATAACATTATATGCATTAAGATGTTCAGATACGAGTATATATTATATAATTCAACAAGCACTTTATTTTTTTACAATAAGCACAGCTTATACATCCAAGACGTACAACATTGACAAGAGAAATTATTTTTGGTCATCATAAATAAAAGTAAACTACATGTAATTTGTAAAAATGACAACAGTTAACAAACAATATTAAGCTCTAGTGGAGAACGGGTGCTTGCAGTCCGTAATAGTCAATTATAAAAGAAGAATGTGTTGCAACCACAAGTTTTTTCTGCAAACCACAAACAGTTAAAGACAAAAATTCTTCCTGTTATTAAAATTAAGTAATTATTGTTTTTGATTTTATGTATTGAAAAATGCCACAGAAATGCCTAAAATAGTTTTATAATGTACTGAATTAAAAAAATGCCTCAAATGTGGTATTGAAATAATACTATTAATAAATTTATCTAAATAATCTCCAAACAATTATTAACATAAAAGGTGCTATTGACATCCAAGCAGACATTCTTAGAAACTAGATACCATGCATATTTTATTATTTGAAAAAAAGTCCCTTTAAATATGTAAACATTTCTGTATTGCAGCAAAGTACAAAATATGGTGTAACATCATATTTTATAACTTGCTAAGCAATGTTTGAAACATTTCTTGGCCTTTGATTGGAACTGATAGAGTATTGAACCCCTCAGAGCGTCAATGGGCTAGTTCCAGTTCATGCCTGTGGTCCATAACTGACATATCAAAGACGTGCTGTCCGATCTGTGGAAAATACTATATAAATGATCCCTTGCTGCTAATCAAAAAGAGTAGCTTATGAAGTGGAAGTGTTTCTTCTGCAGACATTGTCACACACTGTATTAAACACCTGATAAGTGTTTATTAAGACAATGTGTTGAAATGTCATTAGACCAGTCTCTGTGAGCTGTGTGCCCATGACTGTGTGCTTGAACCATAATTGGATGTAAGCACGGAAATAAATATACTGACCCCCAAAAGAAATGTTACCAAGTTCTGAGAGACTACTGTAGAAAATATATGCATGCATATGCACTATTGCATGTTTAAAGGATTTTTAAAATTAGAATGTTTTGGCATGTTGTGAACAAAATTTCATTCTCATGAACATATATCTTTTGAACATGCAACATGTTTTGTTTTTTCTTCAGTAGTCTCTCAGAATCTTGGTGTCGTTTCTTTTGGAGGTCAATTTATAACCTAGCATGTCATTAAGCAAACATTCCTGTCCTCTCTATTGTCAGTTGTCTATAATAAAAACATGTTATCCATGTCTGTTAAATATGAAATGCTGTTTTAAAGTACATTTCTATCATTACCTGTCTACCAGAATCATTTGTTCTTCATTTTTTATTAATTAATTTGTCAAATCAGAAAATAATATTGTACTTACTGCACTCCAGGAATCTGATAGGTTGGCTGGTTCCTGTTAAAACAAAATATAAATTAGGATTTCACAAACTGTTTCTGTATATTTTATGTATGCTTCAAATAAAAAGAGAAATATGTTGTTAATTAGCAGGACTCATGATGAATTATGGAAATTATATGTGAATTTTCTTTTCATTTCACATTAAATCTTTTCAATTTAAAATTCAACAGTACTATTTAAAAAGAAAGAAGAACATAGAATATTGTATGATTTAATACTATTTGTTTTAGTACTTGTAACACTAATTTCATTTAAAACTATTTTGGTGCAAACTTTATTTCATTTAGAATAAGACAAGTAAAAGCATTCTTTAGTTGAATGCATAACAAAAATTTTTTCACAAATCCTGTATAAAATAGGATAACGAATACAACTGGGTTTATTACTTATGCAATTTCTTATTAATTTGAAAAATTATTTTAAAAAAGTAATCTCCCCAAGCTGACATTTTTCAGAGTTGAAAAACCAGAAACTGATGAATACAGGTACAACAGAGAGCAGGGATTTTTCCAGGGTAAAATTGTATACCCTAAAATTACAGATTAATATTTTTATAATGTTAAAAACTGACTCAGTGTCAGTAACATATATCAATGAAACACTCTCAATCATCAAATTATCATTAAGTATGCAGTATCTCCCACCAGTTTTACATAAAATTAAAAATAGATCCTACCCTGGTGAGCTGTATGCCATGACTAATACTTACTTGGCTTTAGCGTGTGTGAGGATGTGAGACTTGAGATTGGTTGACTGTGCAAACTTCTTGTTGCATCCATCAAATGGACAGACGTATGGACGGTCGCCTGTGTGTATTCTGACATGTGTCCTAAGGTTGAAGTCCAGTGAGAAACGTTTACCACAACCTTCAAATGTACACTAAAACAGAAAGAAAACAAATATTTAATTTTAAAAATTATGATTTGTAAAAAATAAATTTCAATAAAAGAATTTTTTTTAAATATGCCAAGTGGCTATTTGTTTAATTACTACCCCCCCCCGTATTGTTCAACCAGAGCCAATTAGGTGTCAAACATACTGTATTTGCCTCTGGAACCTTATTTTGGACCATATTTTAGAGTTGGCATCATAAATAATATGGGAGTGGGACATGGCTCAAGAGATAGAACATACTTCTGTGAGTGGTTGGACATTGGATCGAGAAATACCTCTTTGACCCGAAATAGACACTGATTAATGTTAGGTTTGTGATAGTTAGGATTTAGTTATATTTATGTGTGTCATAGCACAATGCATTAACATGATATTTAAATTTAAAATGATATATCGTGTTTTGCACCTGAACTGTTCATATGCTGTTAACTTACCTGAAATGGTTTTTCTCCTGTGTGTACAAGTTGATGTCTTTTCAACTTGGAACTTTCCACAAAAGCCTTCCCACATTCTGCACAGACATGAACTCTGGGACCATGTGTGTGTAAATGTTTTCTCATTGCAGAATTATCACGAAACATTTTATTGCAGCCCTGTTCAAAAAATAATAAATGTGATGTTAATAAATATCTCTCTGACATTCTGAGAAGCAATTTTGAAAATAATTTATATTTCTAAATTTAATTTTTAAAGGTAAATTAATGCTGTCTGACTTTAAACTTTAAATTAAAGCATATTAAATTTCATGGAAACAATAAAGAAAATACTAAATTACTTACTTTGTGAGGACAAGGCACCGTTCGAGGAACATCATCAGTTGGTTTTCTGGGTTTTATCCTAAAATAAAAAACAGTACTGTAATACAGGGCTCGAATTTTTGTATAAATTGCCGTAGGCAAGGTCCTTCACAGGTGGCATTTTTTGGCCACTGGCAAAAATTGCCGTCTGTGAGTCTTTCAACCACGGCAAAAAAAAATTCAAAATTGCTGTGATTTGCAAATTCTTAAATTCAAGCCCTGTTATTGTGTAACAACTTTTTTTTTTAAAACAACAAAAAATAATAAACACGAAACTGCTGTTATTCTAGCTCAAAATTTTTGTTGTCACTTTACAAAAGGACATGGTGGAAATTAACCCACAAAATCTCCAAATTTACAATTAGTTCAATGAAGGATATTAATTATTATAGTGTAACTGTAATGTGTGTGTCTCGACTTCAAAATGAATCCTATTTACTATTTTTAATAACAATTTCCACAAATATCTGTCCAAACATTTGATAACTAATGCAATACCTGTCTGCTATCTGTTCATAACTGTAATCTGCCCCAATATCACCAAGAAGATTTGACTGTGGATTGTAAGGTTTACTCCTGAAATAAAAAGTAAACATTTATTAGAAACAAAAAACATACATAAAATACTTAAACATGTTTACATTACTAGCATGTATACGTTTCATCTGCATGTATGTAATGAATGGTTTTAGAAATCTGGGACAGATAATGTGTATGCTGTACAGTGTGGCTTAAAATAAAAAGTATGTCAATGACCTAAACATGGTAGTTGGTACATACAGACTACAGTACAGGACTCTATACTCATTCCAGAAGTATGATATAGTAAAAAAACTAACATTTATGACACTTTAATTATCATTTGGCAGCTGTTTGTCAATAAACAGAGCTATGTTTGCAACATTCGTTATGTTATGTACCAGACAACCAATTAGTGCATCATCAAGATAAAAACATAGTGACAAATTAATCAAAGCTTATGAAGTTAAGTTTTTTTGTTTAATGAAGCCACTGGAGCACATTGATTTATATCTTATCATCAGGCTCAGCTATTGGACTTCATTCATATGGTAATTTTGACACATTTCTTTTTAGAGGAGTCCTTCTGCCGCCACATAGGCTACTCTTTTTGATAAGCAGCAAGGGATCTTTCATACACATTTTCCCACAGACAAGACAGCACATACTTTAGCCTTTGATGAACCAGTTGTAGAGTGCTGGTTGGAACATAAAAAATCCCAAATTGCAGATGGGTCCACTGAGAAGGATCGATCTGATGACTGACCACTTCAAAGGTGCACAGCTTATGAGTGATTGTGTTTAAAACCTTTCTTTACCTGGCAAACTCAGCAAGCTGCTTTGGATCGCTGAGATCCAGACCCGGTATGGCTCCACCCGGCAATTTCTTGCCAGACATGTACTCGGACAGATCTGCATCTGAATCCCCTCCTCCTCCGACTGAGTCATCATCCAACTTCTGTTCGTCTCCTGCAAAAACATACGTCCTGAAGATTTCACAATTTTCACATGTATACCATTACGGTAAAAACAAGCTATCTCTATATCCCCTCCTCTTTTGTTGAGCTACATGTAGACTAGCTAAATTAAAATGTATCGTTCGATCATTAGTTTTCGAACAGCATTAGTTTTCAAACAGCCATTTTGTTCAGGATTTCTCGCTATATAAATAGAGATCAAGGGTCCCAAATTGACAGCCAGTCTGTTTTTGATAGTCATATAAAAATTCTTCGAGTAAACCTCACGAGCGTAAAAATAACATATATCCGTAATTTTATGTTGTTTTGCCTTGATTCAAATTGTGACACATTTTGTAAATGCATCATCATTAGAAAGTGACCAAAAACACTCAACAAAAATTTCAGTACTAACAAGGAAGCGACGTCTGCTATGTTTACTAATTATACTAGCACTAGTAGCAGCCTACAATATTACCTAAGGTCGGTAACTATTGTCAAATTTTTTTTAAATATGCAACTTCTGTTATGTTCGAGAACTAATACTGTAACATTTGGCTACCGGAAGTTGACAAGAACTTTACATAATGATGGCCATACGTGTTACTGCCAGGGATGTTTTTTTTTTGTAAGGAACTGTTTTTATTTCATGGATTAAATACTCAGTTTACAGTTAAGAAAAAATATGAAGTTTCAATTTGTATATTTCACAAAATCTGCGATCTACACTTATCCGTTCGAAAACCAGTAATCGGAGGATACTTTAGTGGGAATAACCCTGAAATTAGGGCATACAAATTACAATATTTATCAGTTTTACAATTTCCTAAAAAGCAATATACCTTACTCTTCTTTATTTACTTTTCTACATTAAAAATAAGCTGAGTAAAGTATATTGCGTTTTATTTTTTATTTTTTAAATGTGTACAAACTACAATACTAGTAAATGGATAAATAATTTTTATGTTTGTCCTTCAAACCAATAATTATTTTTAAAATCATTTAAAATAGCACTAAAAATATAGGCTACTAATACTATATACGATACCAGTATTTTTTTTAAATGCTATAAAGTATAATCAAGTAATAAATTCTTCAAATTGCTTAATTAATAAAATTGAAAAAGGGTTTTAAATTAATTGAATCAATTAGTGTAGATTAGAAATAGCTTGTAGATTTTTATTTTGAAAGAAACAGATTGATATCATTTATTTAAATATCAATTGATTTTACATTCAAATATATTTTTTGTAATGCCTCATTTTTTAATCTTTTTTGCTAAATCTGCCAGGGGAGTATGAATCCATACGCCTATGTGCTGGCTGTACATCGATCGCGTTTATCCAATTTTTCAATCGAATTTTATCAAAAATGGCCAGGATTGTATTTTGCGTACACATCTTTAAGCTTCTTTATTTTAACAAAAACAACCTGCTAAATTTAAACTCACTCATCTACAGATTGTGCAGATGATGTCATGAGTTCACCGCGCAAGTCAAAACTAGCTGGGACAAAGAACATGGTGGACATTCAAGGTTATTTGAAGGTCAACTTAAATTTGCGCGAAAATAAACACTAATAATGCTTTACACGATATTTGGATTAGTACAAATGGCATATGGTTACATGAGACATATCTGGGGATATATTTTGGTTTATTTTTTGAGTGCTAAAATGTAAAATTATGAATCGTCAATGAGAGCAGCCATTTACATAGCAAACAAAGATGGCGTCCAGTCGCCATTTTACTAAAATTCCGCCATGTTCCTTATTAGAAATATGGCGGCGCCCATGAAATCATGATGGCGACCACAATTTCAAAACAAACTTCAAAAAGTAGCGTTTAAAGGACAAAATTCAATTCAAACTTCTCATATGACATTTTTCTTTGTATCGGAACTCAAGATACGTCGATACATACAGTTGTCGCATGTCCCACACCATTTCTGTTTGGTTTTGATACACTTTTATGCTTTTCAGCGGTAATCGCATGTTTCATGCTAAAATAATAAAATTCAGCGCAATTCACACAAAAAACAAAGATCACACGTCGTATAACAATGTTTGCAGAGTACAAATCAATAGAAAATATACACACCCGAAGCCCACATAGTTACAGAAAATTCGCCTTCTAAAGTTTTGATCTGAACTTGTTTTTGTTCCCATTTCTTCGCAGCTGACGGATCGAAATTCAGGTCGCCTGTGCCAATAATGCCTAAATGACTTTTAGATTTTCCTCCTTTCTTTTTTCCACCCTTTCCCCTTTTTGGGGTTGTCATTTCTTCTGTTGTTATTTCGATTTCAGGAGCAGGAACGATGCTATCGGAATACACGAGGTTCGGATCACCAACAACCTCTTCCCGAGTCTGTAAAACAATTTCTTCATGTGCAGATTCTGGCAACGGCTGTAGTGCTATCATCGGTTGAACAGATACAGTACCATCAGTTGTTTCTACAGTTTCCACAGATATATCCACTGGAATATCGTCCTCCACTACTACTTCTGGCATATCTTGAGCTATCTCCACTTCCGAGCCGATTACCGACGCCATCTTGCTTTCTCTTCACTGCAAAGATTTCCGAATACTAAATCTGTCGGCAGTTTCCGTAAAACCGAATGTTTGACAGGAGCAAATTGCAAAATGATCGCATTCGTTTTGTCCTCTTTTGTCAGTGCCAAAGGCAATACGCAGATGAATTGTACAATGGCCTTTTTGGATAATTTAAAAAATAGCACAGGCTTATACAGGATACCTTTATTTTGATAGATAGACTACTAAATATCTCTATGTTTTTGGTCCTATTTTTAAAATTTCCCTATGGATCCGCCCCTTGACAGTGGAAATAAATTAGTGTATAACAAAAATAAAGTGAAATTAACATGGTTAGTTGCCAATTTTGTTGGTTTTAATTTTGTGAATATAAATAGATTAAAGTATCTTTTATTCATTTATTAATAAAATTTTATTTATTATTATTATTCTATACTACTTTGAAAAAGTTAATTTCATCGACTGGAATTTTAACAGTATACTGATAAAACAATAGGCTACGTACCACAAAATATATAATTATATACATTGTATATAATTATAAAGTCTTGGTGAAATGTACTTTTTCAAATGCATGTGTACACAACTTTTAACTATAATTTATAAATATATAATATATACATGTACAGGAAAATGGATTTTTTTTATATTAATATAGTTAAAAAGTTTAATTTCTATATGACTCGGTGTCAATGACATACTACAACTGTAGTATGTTTCTCTCATCAGTGTCACATTATTACATATGATTATTTTTGTTTAATAGCCTACCATAAAAAAATTCTGCAGGAAATGAAGGTGATTATAACAAAATCGCGTGTGGTGTGTGTGCATGCGCGCGTATGTGCATTGTATATGTGCGCGCGTGTGTGTTGTGTGTGCATGTACGCGCGTGTGTGTTATGTGTGCATGCGCGTGTGTAGGTGTATGTGTATTGTTATGGTGTGTGTTACAGTGTATGTGTATTGCTATGGTGTGTGTTACAGTGTATGTGTATTGCTATGGTATGTGTATTGCTATGGAGTGTATGTGTATTTCAATGATTGAAAGGTGGGATTCAACAGAAGTGTATTCAATGGTGCTAATTGGATTCCTTTGATGTTTGATGGGGCGTGTGTTACACTTCTAATCGATTGGTTTGATACTCGTTAAGTAATCATTTCCAATATCCGCTATGATTAATCATTCAGCACAAGAAAATCATTATACCTCTTATCACGGGTGGACGAAGATGCTTTAATAGAAGTATAGCCTACAATTGCCAGAGTACCCTCTGACCTAGTTGCAGGTTGGGCTATTTTCCGTTCCAACCAGTGGTCATCAACTGGTTCAGTAAAGTTGTGGTATGTACTGTCCTGTCTATGGGAAAGTGCAAATAAAAGTCCCCTTGCTGCTTATCAAAAAGAGTAGCATATGTGGCGGTAGCGGGTTTCATCTAAATGTCAAAATTACCATATGTATGACTCCAATAGCCGCTGATAAGATAACAATTAACGTACTCTAGTGGCGTCGGTAATTAAAACAAACTTTACAATCAGATAACTGAAAGGTTTTGCACAGATTAAGAGGTCAAATGCACCGGTGTTGTAATACGTAAACTTTTTCTTTTGACTATATATAGAATATACAGTAGGGCCTATGTAGCATCATCTTCACAAATCAATGCTACATACACTACCTGTATATTACGCGAAAGTGTATGTAGCCTTGATTTGTGAAGATGATGTAGCATACACACATTCCAATTTGAACTGCTTTCTTTTTAAACTTTTATATATTGTTTTAATTAAATAAATATTTGAAGTCATAAAATAAAAACATAAAATAGTTGGTTATAAAACGGGTTTTTTTAATGGATGTCACTCTGACTTTTCAAAATGATTTATACATCTGTAATTTCATATACACATACAATGACTGTAATTTTATGAACCATACGAGTCAAGTCAAATGTAAATGTATTACCAGATAATTCATGTTAATTAAGCAAAATTAATGACAATGCACTCTTACTTCAAGGGATTACAGTCTAAATGGTAATTAGCAACACATGTGTAAGTGGATTCAAGTGTGATTAACTACTGTTAAAGGTAACCTTAATTATTTAGAATTTAAAGTTCTGCATGCTTTCTATCAACGTTGATTCATCTTGCCTGGATAAGTAATATCAGTTGTGATTTTCTTTTTGTGTCTATTAATCAGGTCACATACTAGTATATATACACACACACATACACACACACACGTACACATACCTATATACACATACATAAACACATTATTCATATACACACATATAGCCTAAGCATGCACACATACATACACACTCGCACGCACGCATGCATACACACACATACACATTTCCACTTGATGCACCATGATATTTATGGACCCGTCCTAAACAGTTACACGATACGCTGGTTATCTAACAGTTTAAAGTCAGACTGTAGGCTACTCGGATTAATAACCTCTGTTGTAATGCAAACGATAATCCGTGGACTTGGTAATGTTCCTTGTTACACACAACTTACGTACACAAACTTGTACGTGTATTTAGGTGTAACCACTTACACCGACCAATGGTTCCATAACTGGTTTAACAAAGGCCATGGTTTATGCTATCCTGTATGGGAAAGTGCATATAAAATATACCTTGCTGCTTATCAAAAAAGTGTACCACAGTGTGGCGGTTGCGGGTTTCCTCTTTTCTATTAACATCAATGTCTGTCCTGGACAAACGGCTCAGCGTGCTTGAACCTTAATTGGATGTAAGCACAAACATAAATATAACCAACCTATCAAGACAGAATCGACGATGTAAATCTAGATAGCAGCAATTAAGTCCATGTAGAGGACATTGGACCTTCAGGAGATCTATGATATAAACTGTCTTCATTAGCATATAGACCAAACCCCTATTTTGGGCCACAGCAATGGACGAGGTAATAAATGGGGCACAGGATGGGTGTCTGGTATAACAGCTTGCTCCGAATGTAGACGTTAAACGGATTGACTTGACATAACATGTAGACCATCCCGATACAATGGTCGTGACGCTAAGTGCTTGTACACTTATTTACTTATGTACGGTACGTCAAAAAATGTCCAGTCCGTGACGCTCTTGACCGAGGTATTGGGGTGGGGTTCGTGCCGGAACCTTCATTTGAATGGGGGAAGGGGTGAGTATGATAACCCAAGTCCTAACCACGTGCTCCAAAATATGTAACGTTTAAACACCTGTATATAAAAATGTGGTAAAAACAAGGATGGGATTTTTAATCTTGGTACCGACTCCAACCCAGAGTGAGTGTAATTAAAATAAATCTGGGAACTCATTCACATAGGGTGGGGTGCGTTAATTATGTTTTTTCTTTTCAGTTTTGGAACATTAATTTGTTACCCAATAATATTCTAAACCAATATAGTTTACCCATGCTCATTACATTTTTAGATTCGCCTAACAATATGCGTGGATTCAGAGGTGGCCAGTGGACTTACTAAATTAATAAATAATTATTTATAACAATAATAAATCCTAGATCACTTTTTGTAAGTAAATCATTATTTTTATATAGCTATTAGTATTACAGCTAAATAAATGATTCGTCTAAAACAATAAACTCGTTCGTGCTTAGATACACGCACCCCAAACTAAAACACCCGCATGTTTTAATGAATTAGATTTAATTAGCCAAATTAGTCGTACTTGTCATTTCATGAATATGTATGAGATGTTGACCTCGTGTGTGCATTGGCTGTTTCCGATAGGCAGGTTGCACTGATAACGTTTAGTGTGTTGGAGCGCCCGAGTGGTGCGCAACGGTTTTTAAAGGATTCGTTATTTTCACAAAATGGGAGCGGAAATTTCGAGATCCGATTATGAATGGGTTTACACAGAAGAACCTCATGCATCTAGGAGAAAGGAAATGCTCGGTAAGACTTGAGGTGTTGTGTGTTGTTAGTTTATTTAAACAATATTATGAGTGTTCAAGCCCTCGTGTTTGTCATGTGTCACCAACTCGTCTTGACACTTAAATACCGGTTTATTTTTTGGTGTACAACTGACGAACTGTCCTTCCTTGATCATTCTGGGAGTAACTCTGGTTTAAAAATCTAGAATACACAACTGAAGACAGGTTGAATGACTAACCAAGAGTTATAAACATCGTTTAGTTTATTACTGATACATTATGATTCCATTTGTTCAAACCACATGATACAGTTAAAATGGTCTACCATTTTTATTTCTCGCATTTAGCAGATTTACTGATTTAGATCTCGCCATGAATTTTTATTCGCCGAATTCGGTCTGTAACTGAAATAGTTTGAAGCACATTTGTCAGATTTGACTTAATAATAATAAGCAAGTACTTATTTAACAGTTAGCCTATGCTGTTGGCATTCTGTAAAACATAGGCCTAATTCAGTCTGGACCTAATCCAGGGGCAGACCTCAACTTACCCCAGCCAAGGGGGTGTTTGTTAATTTTATTGCAAGTGCATTAACTGATTGAGTGATTGGCAGATAAAATTAAGAGTGGGATTAAGATTTTACAAACCAATTTATCAGTTGATTTTATGACTAATATAATTATCTACTGCTAATTTCAAGGTCAGGAAGGTGTGTGTGTGGTTGATTACTCATGTATGTGTGTGTGTGTGTTATATCTAAACACCATATAAGTCAGGAATAGGACGTTTCATGTTTACTAACACAAGACGCCCGCCAGACAAGCATAAACAATGACTAATCAGTGGAAAATGGCTACCGCACATGTTCAATGAATCCAAAAATACTGTTAACATTATTAATCTATACCTTGTTCATTGTTTTATTAAATACAATCAAACACTTTTTAATTCCTTGTTTGTTTTATTATGATGGTAAACATAGTCACCAAAAGAGGTATCCGTATCGTTTTCACCGACAGCCAAAAGCGAGCAATGCACTTTATAACAATGCTTAAAAGTCAAAGAAAAATAATAATCCATGAAAAATTGTACGTGTGACACATGGTATACAGAAACAATTGCTTCTGATCATAAAAAACACTCAAGTTAAGTTAGTAGTGACGTGTTCTTAAGTAACATGACATGTAGCCCTTGTTTATATATGTGGGCCATGTGCTGATGTTCAGGATGATGGTTTATCTGCAAAACACTTCATTTGTGTACTTATTCATTGACTCAAGCTTTCCCACGCATAGCGATTGTATATAAAATAAAATATAAAATTGTGTGCTACTTTCAGGTCATATTAACAATAATGTACAGTTTCCCTAAGTCCTTTAAGTAGGCCTATCCACATAAACAGACCTAAAAAATTAGCTTTGATGTATTTATTTTTATTAAAGAAACAAGACAACAAAATTGAACTTCTATGAAGAAAATGGGCATGTTTCCCGACTTTGAATTGATGTTGAGTCAAACTTCAAAGTGTTTATGGTGACAGAGATTCATTCTAGTATTTAAAAAACAATAATGGAAGGAAAACGGACAAAAACAACGATTAAAGTGTTTAATTTTAAGCTGACCTGACCAAACCCCTGCCCCGATCTGCTCAGATCTCCCCTACATGGATATCTGTTATTCTTTTTTTCAATGTTATTCAAAATATACGTAACCTAGGAGTTAGGTCAGGGTAGCCTACGTTCTTAAGTAATCGAATTAATATAAGTAAATAAAGACAACGTGAGAATGTTAACAGTTACCAAGTAAATGAACACTAGGTGCGGGTTTGCTGTGTTAACAAAGACTTTCCTGTTATCTTAAAAACCACTACACTAACACACCGACACATCGTATATTATGTCATCAATGAGTACAACACTCGATCTCTTGCTGTGTTAACAAAGGCTTTCCTGTTATCTGAAAAACCACTACACTAACACACCGACACATCGTATATTATGTCATCAATGAGTACAACACTCGATCTTTGGATGCACGTAGGCTACTCAGTATTTAAAAGTGTTTTTTGTGAGTGAAATAAGGCCAAGTAAAAGAAATAATATGTTTCTCGTCCGGAAC
>JAUTWP010199121.1:0-16549 GCA_033042655.1 Cyathermia naticoides | reverse complement strand
AAAAAATGATTTTTAATGAAACAAAAACAAGGTAAATATGTAAATTATTTTCCTGTAAAAAACTTATCTGAATTAATATAAAAAATAAAACTATATAATGAAAATACTATTAATAGAGAAATTTCCTGAGATAAAAAGAGAATATCTAAAATATTTAGAAAAAAATAATCAAATTCTTGAAATTTGAAATGATTATAAAAATAATGAAATTGAAACTGTAATTATTAGAAGTAAAATTCAAATTAATTCAGCATTTTTAGATAATTATAAAAATCTAAAATATATTGCTAGAGTAGGAGTTTGACTTGATAAAGTTGATTTAGAAGAATGTAAAAAAAGAAATATTACGATATTAAATACACCCTTGGCTAATGCAAGTTCTGTAGCAGATTTAGTTTTAACTTGAGTATTAAATTTATCAAGGAATATAAATCTATGATTTACTTGAATTGAAAATAGATTTAATTATATGTGAAATGAAATTGGAGCAAAATCAGTTTGAATTATAGGGTTTTGAAATATTTGAAAAAAAGTAAGAGAAAGATTTTTAGCTTTTTGAGTAAAAGATTTTTTTATTTTTGATCCTTTTTTAAAAAAAGAAGATGTTGAAAAAAATCAATATTGTAAATTTATAAATACAAAAGAAGAGCTTTTTAAATTATCAGATATTATTACTTTTCATATTCCACTACTTCCTGCTACAAAAAACTTTTTATGAGAAAAAGAAATTCATTTATTAAAAAAAGATGTAATTTTAGTAAATACATCAAGAGGTTGAATAATAGATGAACTTGAATTAATAAAATTTTTAAAAGAAAATAAGAATTCTAATTTTTTTGCAGATGTATGGGAAGAAGAGCCAAAAGAACCAAAACAAGAATTTCTTGATTTACAAAATGTTTTATTAACTCCACATATCTGAGCAATGACAAAACAAGCAGAAGAAAAAATGCACTTTTTTAGGGAATTAATTTAAACTAACAATACTTCCAAAGACTTTTTCAAGTCTTTTTTTTGTACCAAAAATGCTACTTCTGTAAAATTTGAAACTAGTTCTAATAAATTAATATTATTAAAATTTAATTTTTTTACCAAAGTATAAATTAAACCATTTTGGTTAATTGTATCTTCTTCAAAATACATTCAAATAAGTGAAAGATTTACTATTTTTTTTCTTATAACATTTTGTGAAATTTTTGAATTAATTTTTTCCTTTATTTTTTCATCATAAATAACTGATATTTCTCTTCCTCAACTAATTATAGCTAAATAATTTTCTCTAGAAAAATTTTCCTCAAAAATATTTTTTATTAATTCAATAGTTTCTGAATTTTTATTTAAATAAATAATTTCTATTTCTTTTTTTACATAAAAATCTCAACTATCAAATTTTTGATAGTTAATAGTTTTTTTAGAATTCTGTGAATATTTAGTTAATCACATTTTTATAGAAGAAATTGTAACTTTTTTCTTTGTTATCTGCTCTATTCTTGGTTTTATAAATTCAGCAAAACTAGAAAAATTAATATAACTATTATAGATTCCATCTTCTAAAAAAGGAGAATCAGAAATTATTTCTTTTAATGCTTGCTGTATTGAAATCATATTATTATTTTAAAAAATATACAAATATAAATATTTTATTTATATAATATATAATTTTACTAAAAATAGCAAATTTTTATACTTTTAAATATTTTTTACTATTATATAAAATATATTATAAGTAATAATAATAATAATGCCTTTAAATTGAACACCTTGAAGATTTACAGATGAATTTCATAAAAAAAATATATTAGAAAATAAAGCAAAAAAAAGAAAATAGACTATCTTGAATAAAATCATTATTAGTTTGAAAAACTTTTGAAGATATAAAAAAAATAGTTAATAATATATGAGACCATCCACACCCTAATTTATTAATAGAAAATTTAGCAAATTTTGATAATTTTGAAGATACAAAAAAAATATTAGCAGAAGTAATTTTAAATTCTACTCATTCTGTAGAAAAAATTTTAAATATAAAATAATAATAAAAATGACAAATATACAAATGGATTTTGGTAATCCAAATTTCTTAAATAATGAAATTACACAAAAAATTAAAAAAAGTTTTTGAAGCCCTGTCTATGTTTATAGTCAAGAGGAATTGGAAAATGCAGCAAACGAGTTTTTGGCTTTTCCAAATGCTTTTGGTTGTAGTACTAGATTTGCTATGAAAGCTAATCCAAATATAAATATTTTAAAAATATTTAATTCTAAATGAATTTTAATAGATGCAAGTTCTGAATTTGAAGTGTATAGAGCAATAAATGCTTGATATAAAGCTAGTGATATTTCTATTTCTGCACAAGAATTTCCAAAAAATTGAGAGGATTTAATAAGAAAATGATTGTTTTTTAATGCAACTTCTATTCATCAAATTGAAGAAATTTGAAAAATAGTAGAAAGTTTAGATTTAGAAGATTATAAAATTTGAGTAAGAATAAATCCAGGAACTTGAGATTGAGCTTTTAAAGCTATTTCAACTGGTTGAACAACTTCAGGTTTTTGAATTTGGCATGAAAAAATCCCAGAAATAAAAGAAATTGCAAAAAAATATAATTTAAAAATTACAAAAATTCATATTCATATTGGTTCAGAAAATACACCAGAATCATGGGTTAATTCAGCTAATATTGGTTTAGATTTTGTAGAAGAATTTACAGATGCTAATTGTTTGGATTTATGAGGAGGTTTTAAAAAAGCAATTATGCCCTATGAAAAATCTGCTGATTTACAATCTATTTGAAATGCAGTAAGTAAAAAATTTCAAGATTTTTATCAAAAAACTTGAAGAAAAATTTCTCTTGAAGTAGAACCTTGAAAGGCTTTAGTAATTAATTCTTGTTCAATTTTGGCAGAGATAGTTGATATTGTTGATACATGAAAAGAAGGATATAAATTTCTAAGAACAAATACTTGAATGACAGATATGCCAAGAGTCCCAATGTATTGAGTTCAAGAACCTATTTATATTATGAATCATTCTACTGAAAAAGAAGATTATATAATGATATGACATTGTTGTGAATCTTGAGATTTATTAACTTGTAAATTATATGAACAAGAAACCTTAGAAAATAGAAAATTAAATTCTGCTAATATTTGAGATTTAATTGTAGTTGATTGAGTTTGAGCATACAATTCTTCAATGAGTATGAAAAATTATAATTCTTTTCCAGAAAGTTGAGAAATAATGATTATGAATGATTGAGAAATAAAAGAAATTAGAAAAAAAGAAACAGTTGAAGAAATTTGGAGAAATGAAATTAGTGTAATCTAAAAAATATAGAATTATTTTTAACTAAAGAGATTTAATATATAGTTTGGTAGATAATTTAAGAAAATGAGCTTTTCAGCTCTTTTTTTGTTTTTTTGATATTAAATTAACAAAAACTTGCTAAAATCCTAAAAATTACTAAAATACGACTATTATTTATATTTCTATAAAAATTATAAAACATGAGCGAAGAAAAAAATGAAAGTTTGGATTGAGCTGAAAATTTAAGTTTGGATACTTCTATAAAGTATAATTGAGATACTCCTACAAATATTTCAGATGATATGGAAAAATCATATTTAGATTATTCTATGGCAGTAATTGTTTCAAGAGCATTGCCTGATGTTAGAGATGGAATGAAACCAGTTCATAGAAGAATTCTTTATTCTATGCATGAACAAGGATTAAAATCTAGTGCAAAATATAGAAAATGTGCTACTGTTGTCTGAAATGTACTTTGAAAATATCATCCACATGGTGATAGTTCAGTTTATGGTGCATTAGTTAGAATGGCTCAAGATTTTTCACTTAGATATCCATTAATTAATGGTCAAGGGAATTTTGGTTCTATAGATGGTGATAATGCTGCTGCTTATAGATATACTGAATCAAAATTAGAAAAAATTTCTGAATGGATTTTAGCAGATATTGAAAAAGAAACTGTTGACTTCAGAGATAATTTTGATACAACTCAACAAGAACCAACAGTTTTACCTACAAGATTACCTTCACTATTAATGAATGGTGTTATGGGTATTGCTGTTTGAATGGCTACAAATATTCCTTCTCATAATTTATGAGAACTAATTTTGGCTATCAAATATATAATGAAATCTGAAAATCCTGATGATATCACTGTTGAAGATTTATTACAATTTGTACAATGACCTGATTTTGCTACTTGATGAGAAGTTTATGATAAAGAAGCAATATTAACTGCTTATTCTACTTGAAGAGGTTCAGTTGTAATGAGATGAGTTGCTAATATAGAAGAAAATAAAAAATGAAGAGCAATTATAAATATTTCAGAAATTCCTTTTAATGTAAACAAATCAAATCTTGTTTCAAAAATTGCTGAATTAGTTAGAGATAAAAAAATTGTCTGAGTATCAGCTTTAAGAGATGAAACAAATAAAGATTGAATAAGAATTATTATTGAAATTAAAAAAGATGCTTTTCCAAAAAAGATTCTAAATCAAATATTCAAACTTACTCAAATGCAAACAAGTTTTGGTTATAATATGATTGGTTTATGAGAAAAATGAAGACAACCTAAATTATATAATTTGAAAGAATTATTAATTGAATTTATAAATCATAGAAAAGAAATTGTAACTAGAAGAACTCAATTTGAATTAAGAAAGGCTGAAGCAAGAGCTCATATATTAGAAGGATTAAAAAAAGCACTTGACCATATTGATGAAGTAATTAAAACAATTAGAGCAAGTAAAACAAAAGAAGATGCTAGTATAGCATTAATGAAAAACTTTTCATTTAGTGAAATTCAAGCAACAGCAATTTTAGAAATGAGATTAAATAAATTAGCTTGACTTGAAAGAAAGAAAATTGAAGATGAATTAAATGAAAAACTAGCTTTAATTAAAGATTTATTAGATATTTTAGCTAAACCAGAAAGAATAAATTCAATTATTAATATAGAATTTGATGAAGCTATAGATATATTTGGTGATGAAAGAAGAACAAAAGTAAATGCATGAAAAGTTTGAGAATTTAATCCAAAAGATACTATTCCAAATGAAGAAGTGATGATTGCTTTTTCTAAAAAATCATACATCAAGAGAGTAAAATCAAATGCATTTAGAACTCAAAGAAGAGGTTGAAAATGAATTTCTACATGAACAAAAGAAGATGATGAAATTATGTTAATGGTACCAACAATGAACCATTCTGATTTATTATTTTTTACAACAAAATGAAGAGTATTTAATTTACCTGCTTATGAAATTCCAGAAACTTCTAGAACAGCAAAATGACAACCAATAATAAATTTATTAAATTTACAAAAAGGTGAAGAAATAGCTGCTATATTAGATATAAGTAGTGAAAAAAATAAATATTTATTTTTTGTATCTAAAAATTGAATAGTTAAAAAATTAGATATGGAAGAAGTAAGAAAAATTAGATCTAGTTGATTAAAAGTTGTTTGAGTAAAAGATAATGATGACCTTATGTGGGTTAAAACTACTTCTTGAAATGATAACATATTCCTAGCTACTCATAATTGAAAAGCTATTCAATTTAATGAAGATGATGTGAGACCAATGGGAAGATGAGCAGCTTGAGTAAAATGAATTAATTTAAAATGAGATGATGAAGTAATTGAAGTAGCTATTGTTTCTGAAGATGTAGAATATATTTTTACAGTTACTGAAACTGGTATGTGAAAAATTACATGAATAGAAGAATATAAAAATCAAAAGAGATGATGAACTTGAGTCAAAGCAATGGTTATAAATGAAAAAACTTGAAAATTAGTTAGTGCTAAAATTTTATCTGCAGAAGATAAAAAAGAACTTGAAATAATTTTAATTTCGAAATGAGGTCAGACTATAAGAATGACACTTGATTGAATAAGAAAAACTTCAAGAGTTACACAATGAGTAATTTTAACAAAATTAAAACAAAAATGAGATATTGTTGTTAGAGCTTCTCTTATAAAACAAGGAGAAGAAGAAGAAAATAAATAAAAAAAGCTAAATTTAAAAAATTTAGCTTTTTTTATTTGTAATCAAGAAAATGTTTTTCATAATAATTTTTTGAATATTCTAGATTTTGAAGAACTCTTTCTTCATTACCAGCTCATAATTCAGTTTGTTTTATTTTAAGAGTAACATGTCCATTATATCCAGAAGTTTTCAATTTCATAAAAAAACTTTCCAAAGGTAAATATGAAATTCATCCACCTGCACTTCAAGGCAATAATCACATTTGTGTTCCTCTTCTATCAGAAAAGAATATATTTTTAATACTACTTCAAAGCATTTTATGTGCTTTTAAAATGTCCATTCAAGAGCTTGGATCAATAGCTGCTATATCAAGACAAGAATCTCAAGTTACTCTTTTTAATTCTCAAAGTGTTGAATTTTTATATTCTGGAATGACAAAAAACATAAATTTTGGTTCTACATTTTGGATTGCAATTGATAAATTAGTATCCTTTTTAATTTTCTGTAAATAATAAGAAAACCATCTAGTATTTTTATCCATTAAATGAGGTGGTGAAAAAGTTACAACTTGAGCATTTACTGTTGTTGCAATTTTTATAATTTTATCCACAGCTTTTTCATTCATTCATTTTACTGGAGCTGTTATAGATATAACCGGAATTCAAAAAGCATCACTTAATCATTTTATATAATCTTCATCCCATAAATCAAATTGTAATTTATTTAGAGTTATATCAATTCCATCATATTTAGCCTTTTTAGCAAATGAAAAAATTCTATGAAGAGAATATCAGCTCAAACTTGAAGTAGATAATAATAACATATTTTTCTTTTTTTATTAAATTAATATAGTTGTATAATAACATACTTTTTATTTAAATACAAAAAAATAAACTTTTTTTATTATTTTTTTTTGTTAATTAGTTTTATTTATATTTTTTTATTTACTTATCATTGTCCATACTCAATCCCAATCTTTTTCAGGTGAATTTTCTATAAATATTTTACATCTTCAAATATATGTTTTACTGGGATTATCTCATAATTTTTCTAATTTTTCAAAAATATTTAATGCTTCTTCAAAGTCTTTGTTTAAATATAATTTTATTGCTTTTTCAAATTCCAAGATAATTTCTTTTTTAGAGTTATCTATTTCTCATTTTATAGAAATTAATTCATATATTTTTACTGGAATATTTTTTCATTTTACTTTTATTTGATCTAAATATCTAAAGTCAAAATTATCTTTTTGTTCTTGAAAAACTATTTCAGATGCACATAAATAAGTTCAATATTTTTTATTCACTTCCTCCAATCTTGAAGCTAGATTTACTGAATCTCATAGTGCAGTAAATTCCATTTTTCTTCCTTCTGCTCCTATATTTCATACAATTGCTTCTCAAGTATTTAATCACATTCTAATTTTTAGTTCTTCTCAAAATCTTTTTTTCCAATCAATATTTAAGATTTTTAATTTTTTTTGTTGTTCTATAGCTGAAAAACAATTATTATAAGTTGAGTTTTCTTCTTTTCAAAATACTCACCACAAAGCCATAATTGCATCTCATTCATATTTATCAATTAATCATTTTTGATCCATAATAATATTACTCATTGCTCATAAATATTCTCTTAAAAATATTACTAATTCTTCTGGATTCATTTTTTCTGAAATTGTTGTAAATCATTCAATATCTGAAAAGAAAATAGAAATATTTTTTCTTTCTCCATCAAGATTTATTTTTCATTCTCAATATAATATTTCATTAGCAATATCTTTAGAAACATATTGACTTAAAGCTTTATTTAATAAAGACTTGTTTTTATCTTCCATAGCTGATTTTAATATATTTGAAATTGTCAAAGTTATAATTAATGCAAAAAGAAATTGTATTGGATAATTTAATGCAAATGAACAAGTAATAAAGAAAATTAATATTATAAATATTGAAATAATCGTTATATTAGCTATTAATAACTTGTTTCATCTTTGTGAAATATTAAAATATACTGATAAAATAATTAAGAAAAATATCAATACCAATTCCAATTTTTTATCAAAATATATTTTATATTGTTTGGTTAAAACCGTATTAACTAAATTTGCATGAGTATATACTCAAAATTTTTGTCATTCTGGAGTAAAAAATATATCTTTAAATCATTTTGCTGTATATCAAATAATTATAATTTTATTTTTAAAAAAATTATGATCATAATTATTATTATAAATTTTATAAAAAGGAATTTTATAAAATTTAGAATCTTCTTTTACAAAATTTATATTTATTTCTTTTCAATTTTTTGCAGGTACTTTTATATTTTCAGTTAAATAAAAATATTTGTTACTTTTTTTATTAAAATTTAAATAATCTTTTTCATATAATTTAGCATAATATGCTTTTAATATCTGAATAGAAAAGTGATAAAATACTCAATTTTTATAATTATTATGAGCAGATAAAGAATAAACTTTTCAGTTCCTATCTATTTGAGGTTGAAAATATCAATAGCTTAATACAGATTTTTCAAAAGGTTTAAAAGGTTTTTGAAAAAAAATTCATTTTTTATTTCAAATAATTCCTCATCAAATTACAATATTATTAGCTTTTTCAAAAGATTTTTCAAGTTTTGTATCTGCATTTTTATTAGGTCATTTATCGGCAAAAATTATATCCATTCAAATAACAGAAACTCAGTCTCGTGATAAATTATCAATAACAGGTGTATAATCACTTCTTGAAAAAGGAAATTGTCATATCTTTTTAATACTTTCATCATCAATTGTTACTAATACAATATTTTTTGAAACTCTTAAATTTTTAGATATAGAAAAAGAATATAATTTATCTGAAAAATTTTTATCAATATTTACAAATATAAGTGAAAAAATCCATATTATTCAAAATACAATTATTCATACAAGAAATGTTAGAAAAATATTATTTTTTAGTATTTTATTTAACATAGTGATTTTTAAAGATTAGAATTAAAGAAATTATTGAATTTATTTTTTGCTGCATTTTTCAATTTTTCAGCCTTATTTTTTATAGAATCTACATTTAAATCAAATTCTGGTATATCAAAATTATTAATAATATTTTTTATATCATTAGACAAATTATTTATATTTAAATTTATATTTAGTTTTTTGATAATATCTTTATTTTCTCAAATAGTTGATAATGTGTTTTTTATAGAATCAACATTTTTTGATTCTATAGCATCTTTTAAATCAAAGAGGCTATATTTTATTAAATTTTGTTTATCTTCTTCTGAAGCTTTTGATATAAGAGATTTTTTTATTTTATTTTTTATTTTTAATAATTCTGAATCTTCTGCTCATATAAAATTAAATTTTTGATATTGAGTTAATAATTCATTATATGTTTTATTTTCATCTAATATTTTATTAATATTTTTTAAATTAATTTTATTTGAAATATTTTTTTTAAGTTTATTTAAAAATTCTTTATCAAAATCTTTATTTATTTTTTCCCAAGTTTTATCTTTTATTTTAGTTATAAATTTTTCAATTTCTATAAAAGAAAAATTTGAAATTGAGAAAGCTTCATTTTCAGAAATTACTTTTTTTTCTTTTCATTTTTGTACTGAAACCTCGTGATTTGCTACATAAACATAGTCTTTTTCAAGATTTACATCAAATATAGTTCATCTAACAGAAGCTTCTATATCTTCAAAGTTTTGTTTAAAATAAGATTGTTCTCATAAAAAACTTACTACATTTGACCAAGTTTTTCATTTTGTTAATTTAAATTGTAAATTTATTTTTGATAAATCATTTTCAATATTTAACTCTTGAATTTCAATTTTTCAATTTTCTCAAAGTCTAGTTAAACTTCAGTCTCACCATTCAATTATACAAGCAGAATCAGTTTTTGTTATTATTTTATCTCAAATAGAAAGTTCTCTTCTATCATCTTTTTGTAAAAAAATATCATTAATTTTAGTTTCTCATTTTATCAATACAACATAAGTTTTTGTATTAATATTTTCTAAATTATGACCTATATACCACTGAGTTCAAAGTATCCCTAATATAATTGCAAAAATAATCAAAATAAATTTGTTTTTAAGTTTTTCTTTTATAAAATTTTTCATATAATAATTTTTAAATAATAATTAATTTTAATTTTATCATAAAACTAATAAAATAACAAAAATATGAACAAAAGACAATATACATTTTTGGGATTAATGATTATTTTATTGTATTTAAGTTTTAAAATTTTAGATTTTGAATATAGAAAATATACTATTTCAAAATATATTAAACAACAAATGTTAGTAATAAATGATATTAAAAAATATTTAATTAATGCTAATGATATACTTGAATATATCAGCACAAGGGCATTCAAAAATAAGACATTAAAAGAAGATTGAAAAAAAATGAAATGAGAAGATGTTATTATACTAACAAGTCAAAAAACTTATAATAAATTTAGTGGAAATACAATTTTGTTACCTGAAAAAGATAAAAGAGAAATCAAAGAAACAAACATTACAAAAACAATGAAAAATTATCAAAAATGGATTTATTTTTTATTAAAGAAGGATATTAGATAAAAATTAAGACTTTTTCTAAATTCTTTTTTTGTGTTTTAAAATAATCTTTATATAATCTTTTATGAAAGCAAAAATAAAAGCAAAAGCAAATTTAAAATTTAATAATAAAAAAAATGATTGGATTAAGTGATAAAACAGCTCCTAATTTGGAAGTTTTAAAAAAAACATATAATATTTCTTGAGTTGACCTAAACTTTGAAAGTTGAAAATTAGCACTTTTGATTAATGGTTCTGTGATGATTTCTAGTGGTGAAAATATTTTATTAACTACTGCTGGAATAAAAACAAAAGGTTTAAATGAAAAAGCTGATTTTTTTCCTTTAGTTGTAGATTTTCAAGAAAAATTTTATGCTAGTTGAACAATAGGTGGTAATAGATTTTCAAAAAGAGAAGCCAGACCAAGTGAAGAAGCAACTCTTGCTTCAAGAATGATTGATAGACCAATTAGACCAATGTTTCCAAAAGGAATTATAAATGATACTCAAATTATTGCTTCAGTATTATCTTCTGATGCTATTACTGATTTAAGTTTTTGGGGAATAATAGGAGCAAGTTTATCTTTACAAATGGCAGGAGCTCCTTTTGAAGGACCAGTTTCAGCTTGTAAAATTGCTCTAACTACTACTTGAGAATATATTTTTTGTCCAAATAAACAACAAGAAGATGATGCTAAATTAGTTTTAATTACTGCTTGAACTATTGATGCTATTACTATGGTAGAGGCAGGAGCAAAAGAAGCAAGTGATGCTGAAATGATAAAAGCATTAGAATATTCTCACAATATAATTAAAGAAATTTGTGAAGCTCAAAATGACTATATGTCTAAATATAAAAAATTATATTGAATAAAAATTATTGAACCTAGCTTTAATAAGGCTAATGAAAGCCTTTATAGTGAAATTGCTAATTTTTTAAGTTTAGAAAAATTAGAATGTCTTTATAATAAAGGAAAACATGAATTTCAAGATGAATTAGATAATCTAGATTTAGAAGTTAGAGAATTTTTAGGTTCAAAATGACATATAGTTTGAGAATCAGAATGAAATATTTGAGAATCTTGTTCTGTTTCAGAAATTAAACAAATTGATGAAAATGATGTTTGAGCTCTTGTTTACAAAAGAGTTAAGGAAGTGATGAGAGAAAATATTTTAAAATCTGAAAAGAGATTAGATTGAAGACAAATTAATGAAGTTAGACAAATTAAATCTGAAGTTAGTCTATTACCAAGAACTCATTGAAGTGCATTATTTCAAAGAGGTATGACACAAGCTTTATCAATAGCAACTTTATGAGGACCAGACGATGAACAATTATCAGCAGGTATGATGGAAGAATCTACAAAAAGATATATGCATCACTACAACTTCCCTCCATATTCAGTTTGAGAAGTTAGAATGATGAGATGAGTTGGTAGAAGAGAAATTGGTCACGGGGCTTTAGCAGAAAGAGCTTTATTACCAGTAATTCCAAGTGAAGCAGAATTTCCTTATGTTATGAGAGTAGTTTCAGAAATTACAACTTGTAATGGTTCAAGTTCAATGGCTTCAGTTTGTGGTTCAACATTAAGTTTGATGAATGCTTGAGTACCAATCAAAGCTCCAGTTTGAGGAGTTGCAATGGGGATGATTTATGATGAAAATACTGGAGAGTACAAAATTTTATCAGATATTCAGGCCCAAGAAGATTTCCTATGAGATATGGATTTGAAAGTAACAAGAACTAAATCTGGTATCACAGCTTTACAAATGGATATGAAAATAAAAGGACTTTCTATGAAAGTTTTTGCAGAAGCTTTTGCTCAAAGTGAAACAGCTGTAAACTGAATTTTAGATGATATGCTAAAAGCTCAACCAAAAGTAGCAGAAAATTTAAGTAAATATGCTCCACTTATTTTAACAATGCAAGTTCCAGTTGATAAAATTTCAACAGTAATTGGTAAATGATGAGAAAATGTTCAAAGATTAGAAAAAGATTATGAGCTAAGAATTTCAATAGCAGATGATTGATTGACTACAATTACAGCAAAAACTCAAGAAAATTGAGAAAAAGTTATTTCAGAAATAAAAGCAATTCTATGGGTTCCAGAAGTTGGATACAAGGACATAGGAAAGGTAGTAAAAATTATAGACTGAACATGAGCAATAGTTGAATTCAAAGGTAAATCAGGAATGATTCACATATCAAAACTTTCTCCACTAAGAGCTATGAAAGTAGAAGATTATGTTAAAGAATGAGAAAATGTAGAATTTGAAATTATTCAAGTAGACATTGCAAAAGGAAGAATTGGTTTAGCAAGAATTCCAAAAGAAGAAGAAGTTAAGAAATATGAAAAAGAAAAAAAGAAAAGAGATGAAGAGTTTGCTAAGAGGAAAGAAGAGAGAGAAAAAGCTAGTAGTGAGAAAAAAGAGAAATAAAAAGTACTTTTGACTTTTTTAAATAAAGGATTATTATTGTTTCTACAAAGTTATATATTATTAATTTAGGAGTATTTTTTGAAGATGTTTCATCTTCTCTGTTTTAGGTTTGAGGCTGAGTACTAATTTAAAACTTTTAGCTTATACTATATGTAAATATTAGTTTCACCCATAGAGATATAAAGGCTTTTGCTTTTCTGGGATATGTACTATTAATAATATATAATTTTTAAAATTAAAAGTAAAAAATGATAAAAATTTCATATAAGGAATTTAAAATAAAGAAAAAATCATGAAAGTTTAGAAAGATTTTATCTCCTAATAGTGAGTTAAAATGAATACAATTTTTTTTAAAGAAAAAACTTGAAAAAACAATATTGTTAGAAAACTATATTGTTTGATTTGTAAAAGGTAAATCAATTAAGGATAATGCTTTTTTTCATATTAATAAAAAATATATTTTAAATATTGATATTAAAGATTTTTTCGGTTCTATCACTATTAATAATATAAAAGATAATTTTTTTTTTATAAAAGAATTTTATTATAAAGGCAACAAATATAATTTTTCAGATATTGTTACATATAATTGAAAATTGCCACAGTGATCACCAGTATCTCCTATAATTGCAAATTATATTTTTCAAGAAATAGATAAAAAAATAATAAAATATTTAAATAATGTACGATTAGATAATTTATCTTATTCACGCTATGCAGATGATATAAGTATATCATTTGATACAGAAATAAATTATACAATTTTAATAAAAGAAATAAAAAAAATACTTTATAAATCAAATTTTAGATTAAATTTAGAAAAAACAAAATTTTTCAAATTTACAAAAAAAATGGTTGTAACTTGATTAGTTGTAAATGAAAAGGTTTCTTATCCAAAGTATAACTATATGATTTTAAGAAGTAAAGTATTTAATTTATTAGAAAAAAAATTTTGATATTTTCCTGAAATAAAATGACATTTAAATTTTTTAAAAAGTGTTGATGAAAATAAATACATCAAATTAAAAAATTATTATGAAAAATTTGAATATAATTCTATATATAATGAATTGTTTAATATAAATATTTCTTCTAGAAATAAAATTAGGTATATTGAAGAATGAATAAATGAATTTTTATATTAAAAAGTAATGTATCACCACAATCCAAACCAAACCTCAAGAAAAAGCCTGAGACTAGAAAATTATGATTATTCTAGTTCTGGGCTTTATTTTATTACTACATAAAAAAGAGACTGGTCTTTGTGTTAACTAGTTAAGAGAATTAAAACTGGTCTCGGGTTTAAGTCTCAGTTAATTAGAATCTAATAAACTAAATTAATTTTTAGTTTATTTTTTTTGTTTTTAGAGTATAGTTTTAAAAATTAGTTTTTAATAAGAATTTATGTATAAATTTTTCTTGTATCTTACTTTTATAGTATGAACATTAATTCATATTTATTTTTTACAGATAAATGAAATTTTAAAAGTTGCAGATAGTTTTGCCTATTTACAGATGAGTAATTATTTTAATAGTTTATCTTTGGATTGATTTTGAAATGGTTGGTTTGGTTTTTTATACTCACTGCCTATTGCTGGAATTAATTTTTTCTTGAATAATAATTTTTTATCTGCTCAGATATTAAATATTATATTATTTAATTTTTCAGGATTTTTACTTTATAAAATTGCAAAATTATATTTAAGTCAAAAATATTTAATAGTTTTAATTGCTTTATTTTTTCTTTCTCCAATATTATTGCATTTTAATATAGCTATATTATCAGAAAATATTTATCTTCCGATTTTCTTATTAACAGTTTTGGGTTTACAAAATTTTATAGAAGAACCTAAAATAAGTGATTGAATTGCTTTTTGATTTTTAATTGCATTGATGTATTTCACAAGATGAGAAGCATTTATTTATTTAGCTTCAATTTGATTGGTAAGTTTATTTATCTTTATTAAAAGTAAGGAATGAAAATTTTCATTTTCTACAGGTAAATTTGTTAGTTTTAATATAATTTTAATTTTATCTTTCTGAATTTTTATTTCTCCATATATTTATTATTTACATAGTTTTACAGATGAATGGGGGCTTTCAAATAAATGAAGTTCAAATTTAAGACAGGCTATTTTAAGAGGAAAAGAAAAAATGGATGATAAAGGTTTTGAAAAAGCAGTTGCGGAATTAACTCCAGATTCAAAACATTTAATTTCAGGTTTTGCAGGAGGTTTAAAATATGATAAAGCAAATACTTGAATTACTCTGAAAAGCTATATTTTGGAAGATAAAACAAGATTTTTAAATAATTGGTCTAATAATCAAAAAAAATTATATCTTGATAATTTACCAAATATAATTAATGGAAATGCTGAACTTTTGTATTCAAATAAAAATTCTAAAATCTTTTATAAAAATAAAATATTTTTAATATTACTTGTATTACCAATTTTATTATTAATTATTTGATTAATTAATTTATATAGAAATAAAAAAAGAAATCTTTTTATAATATTATTTAGTTTTTTTTCTATAGCTTCAATATTTTTTACTATCTTTTTTACACTAAATAGATATTTTATAATTTTTATCCCATTATTTTTAATTGTAATTCTCTATTGAATTAAAACAATTGATGAAGTTTATACTTTTACTTGGACAGGTTTTACAAAAAGAAATTTAAATTCAAATATTATTTCAAAAAATAGAATATTAAAAATATTTTTAATACTAAATTTAGTATGAATTTACACTTTATGAATATTATCTTATTATAATTCAAATATAGAAAATGATAATTTTTATAAAATAAAAAAAGAAGCTTGACTTTGGTTAGAAAAAAATTCTATACATTATCTTAATACAAATATTACTGAATTAAATATTTTGGAGAGATTTCCTATAGTTACCTATTATACTGGGACAAATCATAGATTTATAGTTCCTTATACAGATTCATTAAAAAAAATATTAATTTATGCAAGATATAATAAGATTGATTATTTAATAGTTGATACATTAGATTTTTATACATATAGGCCAGATTTATACTTTTTGCTTGATGAAAAAAAGAGCTTCAGTTGATTAAAAAGAATAAAAATATTCAAAAAAGAAAAAAATTGAAAAATACAAAAAGTTATTATTTATAAAATACTAAAAAAGTAGAATATAAAAGATTTATATTCTACTTTTTTTTGAAGTTAATATTATATAATATTTGTTTTTTGAATAATTATAACCCTAATTTTTAATGATAATTGAGTTGCCTCTAACTCTTTTGCTTTATTTAGTACCCTTCTATAATGATACATTAATTTTTGGACTATATTATAATAATTAATTAATTTTCTAATATTATTTTCTTTGTTAATTAATAATCTTACTTTTGTAATAGAATTTATTTTTGTTGTAGTCATTATTATATTTTTATTATTTATATTTTATAAAAATAGTATAATGAACTGCCCCCTAAAAAGTAGAGTCTAAAAAAAACAGACTCCACTTTTTTTTGTTTTTAAATATAATAAAAG
>JAUTWP010199010.1:0-16554 GCA_033042655.1 Cyathermia naticoides | reverse complement strand
GGGTGACAAATCGTGACGCTGAAAATAATATTTTGCACGATGTGTCACCCGGGTGACAAATTGTGCCGGGGTGACAAATCGTGACGTAACAGGGTCAACCAAACTACTGATTGCTTCAAAGGTGGGCATGCTACAGACTGAGCTACATCCCGCTCCCGGGTTTTTATATGCATTTTTCCACACAGGACAACATATAACACCGTCTTTGATGAACCAGTTGTGGATCACTGGTTGAAACAGAAAATAGCCCAAACTACAGATTAGTTGTGAAGTAAAACAAATGAACAGCACACAATAGTAAGCTCAAAATAGTTTATTCTTGGAATATTACAGAACATTAACGACTACCTTAGCACATTAATGCTAAAATAGGCACTCACAGTCACAAAATAAATAGAGCATCTCTGATCCAAGGCATACATAAATCATCTTTCTGCCAACACAAATGCTTTGGCATAAGCTTTTTGATCAAAAAATAAACATGGTTCACCATTTGGATGAATCAATCCCTTCTGATTGAATCAACCCTACATGAGTTCACCATTTAGATGAATCAATCCCTTCTGATTGAATCAACCCTGCTTGCACAATTCTATTCTTAATGTGCATTTTGAGCAAAACAAAAACAAATACATGTATATTATTTCATTATACAACAGCATTACTCAAGACTAAAAATTGTCATTTTCTTCTGTGCTTTAAAACTTTGTGCACAGAAGTGATTATCAAATGTTTTAAAAATGGAAGTTACTTGCTAATTTTGTTATGGAACTTCCCAGCACAGTAAGAATAGAGAAAATCCCTAAAAAAGATGCCCATGATCCTTCGCCCACCCTCAACAAAAACAAATGAAGCCATATTAAAGAAATTGTTTCTCATGCCATTTTTTTTAATTTTTTGCAAATTAACGCTTGGTAAACATAACAAAAATATATCCCCAACTCATTACAATTAGAACTACGCTACTTGTTTAATGACCCCCCATAATTTTTTTTTTTAAATTCAAAATCAGCTATTGGGCATCATTCTCAAGATCATTACAAAGACCTACACAAATTATGAAATAGTATCTTTTTCATGCAAGACTTAATTTATTTTTCTTTAAATAAACAACTTGAAAAAATGGAATCAAGATTTTCTTTTCACTTAGCCAAAATGAAACAGATTTTGGAGATGAGAAACAATTTATTTGTTTTGGCCTAACAACATGAAATAGCTAAACACCTATAGGTGTAACACACACATTCACTGTGGAGCCATCGATACACCATGCAGAGAAAACCTCTATTGTGACCGGTTAATTATTGCACAATAATAACAGTTGTATCATATCGCAAACCATAACATCAAATACTGAACTTGTATATCCTATACCGAAATTGTGTATCTTATATTGAAATTGTGTATCCTATATTAAAATTGTGTATCCTATACTGAAATTGTGTATCCTATACTGAACTTGTGTATCCTATACCGAACTTGTGTATCCTATACCGAAATTGTGTATCCTATACCGAACTTGTGTATCCTATACCGAACGTGTGTATCCTATACCGAAATTGTGTATCCTATACCGAACTTGTGTATCCTATACCGAAATTGTGTATCCTATACTGAAATTGTGTATCCTATACTGAACTTGTGTATCCTATACTGAACTTGTGTATCCTATACTGAAATTGTGTATCCTATACTGAACTTGTTTATCCTATACTGAACTTGTGTATCCTATACTGAACTTGTGTATCCTATACTGAAATTGTGTATCCTATACTGAAATTGTGTATCCTATACTGAAATTGTGTATCCTATACTGAACTTGTGTATCCTATACGTCATATGAACAAAGCTATCCTGAGATAGAAACATTGTCATGGAAACATTCAGAATATCCCAGTCTCAACAGCACATGTTTTTTTTAGCTTTTCTCATAATAAGTCTAAATTTACTTTTATAGTGTAAAAAGTTAATTATTATCTAAATTCACTGTTGAAATAGTGTACCCCGTAATTTGTAAATCTCATCAAACTATCTAAATAAGATTCAGTTTGAAATACAGTATAAAACATAAGACTATGACTAAGAATTTAGTGTTTGAAATACTGCGTAACACATCTATGGTCATATGTATAAAGACCGTCTGCATAAATACCCGCTGGTTAGAGGTTAAATGCAGTTAAATGTGTTAATACACTCTTCATACATATGGCCCCTGGCTATCAATATAGAATTAATTTTAATTAACATGGCATTACCATTTATTAATGATATGCATGTCACAGTGCAAAATATTACTGCATATTAAACTTCTAGTACCACAAATGTACAACAGCTTCCAACCAAAAAAATTTAGTTTTCAGTGTGCTACTTGAATACATACATACATTTTTTTTAAATGTAGTTATTTGGTTTCTGTGTTCCCAAAGAATTTTACACTGGAAACATGACTTATTATAATAGTAATAATAATAGTATGGTAGCTTCATTACATTGGTGGATATAACAACCAAGGACATAAAAAAAACTAAAATACCAATTTTGTTTTGAATGTTAAATATCATTGCCACATAATTTGAATGTCCACTGTGACCTTGTTATAAATAGAATTTAGCATTGTATTAAAAAACAACTATTCAACTTTATAGATATTCAAACATTAACATTTAGAATGCTTTACAAACTATCCTATGACCATATTCCTAGTTCAAAAATACCTGATGTATTAAATAAATATTTACTTATGTACAACAAACCAGCCAGTCTGACATATTTTACCATACACAAATTTACAACAGAGGTTATTAAATTCACTGTAACCAATGTTTTATTATTAAAACAACAGTTACCCCATTGTGTGTCATAAAAATCATTACATGCATTTGTTATTAAAATTATTCAACCTATTATTATGTGTTATTAAAATTATTTAACCCATTAAGTGGGTTATAAAAATCAGTTAATCCATTATTATAAGCGTTAAAAAATTTATTTAACCCATTATTATATGGGTTATAAAAATCAGTTAACCTATTATTGTGGGTTTTTAAATTAGATAACCAATTATGTGTTATTAAAATCACTTAACCTATTATGTTGGTTCCTAAAATCAGTTAACCCATTATAACATTAACGTGTTATTAAAATTATTTAACCCATTATTTTGTGGGTTATAAAAATCATTGTACCCCTTTATTATGTATTTTGACTAGAATTATGTCTTCACAAGACCACTGCCTTAACAATTATGACAAAATGATACTCAAACATATTATGTATCAAAAATGTCTGCCTTTTTTATTGCCACCACTACAATTTGAGTTCTAGAAATAATGTATGTATTTATGTGTACATATTTATTTATATATACAGTGACTAAGGTAATTGCTCAAGCCGTGCCGGATATTCTCCAAGCATAAAATGATCATTTTAAAATATCTGCACATATCCTGCATGACAGAAGTAAAAGAACATGCATTATAATGTATGACAATTCATCATACAAATTAACATGCATTATAATGTATGACAATTTATCATGCAAATTACATGCATTATAATGTATGACAATTCATTATGCAAATTAACATGCATTATAATGTATGACAATTCATTATGCAAATTAACATGCATTATAATGTATGACAATTCATCATGCAAATTAACATAGTAGCATTACCAAACTTGCATATTACATAAGTGAACAAGTTTAGATTTTATTTTCCAATTACAATACTACATTACATGTATTAAGAAATCACTTATTATGGTTGGCAATGTTATGAAGTTGCATTACTTTTGTCAACCAACTTAATTATTCTTTATGATACACATACTTATTTTATTTTCATATACTGCTAAAGATATATATTATGTCTGGTTGACAAACATGGCTGAATAATAAACTGATCATTTATTCAAAACCAGACGATATTATTTCTCAATGTTTTCTAGAAATCTTTTGTGACAAACGAAAACATTACTTTTATTATTATAAAATTTTATCATTTTTAAGTCGGATTTCCTTCTTAAAATTCTTAATAAACCCTATTTATCTACGAATACAAGAAGATAGCATCACTATTCATATTCACAAATGTTTCATTTAATTTTTTTAACACAAGCACTTGTATTGCCATTTTACATTATTTTTCCATGCATTTCACTCTGTCTTTAAAGAGTATTTGCTTCAGCAATATGGAGAAGTGACAAAAGTTGAATATACAATCATACATGTGAGAAATGCATGCTACACAAAGAAAACACAAAACTTTGGTTTGCAGGATATTCATTAATTACCTCATCACTACTAGTATGCAGATTTTACTTGTTTTAACCAATAGCAAGAAATCTACAAGTGAATTATGACAAAATGAAGCAATACGACAAATCCATTAACAAATCACCGGTGGCATGACTTTCACTATGAAACTTAACTTAGCGTTTTACTTTGATTAATGTGGAGTTGACTTTCACTATTAAACTTAACTTAGTGTTTTACTTTGATTAATGTGGAGTTGACTTACACTATGAAACTTAACTTAGCGTTTTACTTTGATTAATGTGGAGTTAACAAAAAAAATAACGAGATTTCATAATTTACATTTTCTTATGTAAACTGTATCTGGAGCTACTACGTAACCAGAATGAACAAATTGGAGGTATCATCGTGAATGTTCGAAGCTACAAAAATTAATGTGATTTGAATAGCAGAAATGGTTACAAAATCCTACTCGAGGTCAGTGGCTACTAGTAGTGTTTATTATGTTGTGTTCAAACAAGATCATGATGTTCGACAACTTAACAGTCCAGACAATAAAATTATAAGGCCACTTTTTATTTTTTAGATTACAGATTTTTAAACAAGATTCCAGTCAGAGATTAAAATAAAAATTAAATTTATATCAACTTGTTTTGATATCCAGAAAATGTCCAGATGTATGCATTTCTGAAAATTAGCCAATGACAGCCATTTTGATGACAAGACATTTTAAATAAAATATTTAAGATATCAAACTCTTTTTAACATAGATTTAAAAAAATATTTCAATAATTTAAATGGGTAGAAATTAATTTCTGTTAAAATAATAGTTTGTGGATTTATAATCTAAACAACACAAAGTGACCTCATAAAAAACAAAAAATAGCTTTCAGCTTTACAAGAGGATTCAAATCTAAAATTTTGCCCCAATCCCAAAACCCTGATATCAACTAACAATCATAACATCACTTATAACTTGTCACTTTTTGAACACTAGACAAATTTTACTGAATAAGAAACAAGCCAAGAAAATTTTAAATAATAAAAATCCATTCATCATGCATGAGAAATCGAGCTAATGGTGAGTGAGTATTTAGTTTAACGTCGCTGCGAGAGCTAATGGTATAGTACATACCATTGCTTATTAGTACATGTAGTAGCTTGAGTAAACCTCTGTCACGGACGTGATGGATAAAACCATAAACTCAACCCGGTAGATAGGCCTGGCTTTAAACGTCGACATTAAACACCATGACCTGACCATTAAGCATCTGAATTGAGAAAGTAGGTCATTTTGAACTTTTTGAAACAGTTCTGATGTGCTTTAAAGGTCTGGCTCATCTGGAATACTACTTAAAATGAAAAGTAAAAAAAAAAGTTCTTAAACATATTTAAAATCAATATTAAAAAATTGACAGGGTTATAAAAATGTTAAAGACAGTTTTAGAGCAACTTTCTCTCCTGACAGCCATGTCAGAGATAACATATAATTATAATATTATGTATACCAGATACATAGTGAGCAAGTGCAAACAAAAACAATAGCATACGTCTGCCAAATTCATACAGAAAATCACCACAGTAATACAGGCTTGAAAACAGACAGGCTTTTTATATAGAGTATAAACAAGAGTAGTTCAGGCGTAAAATGTGATAACTTTCTTTTTTTTCAAAAAATTTGTTATGTAGTTTTAATTTTTAAGAACGTATTTCATTTATTAATGTTAATGCATTGTGTTATGACAAATAAGGACACAACTATTTTAAATTAAACTGTTTAAAACACAACCATCACAAATCTAACATTTTAATTTTTTCATAACAATTTTTTTAGGGGTATTAATTTATTTTGTTGCAAAATGGTCGTTATCACATTTTGCGCATGAACTCTTCAAATATTCCCACTCCCAATTTCCCACCTATCTTTTTTTCTGTCCCAGCTTCCATCATATTTTCTGTCAGTCAACATTTACCACCAAGTATCATAGACTAGCCATTACTAACTTCCACACACACTGGCTAGTTTGCTTTTTTATAACCTTAGAATTTTTATAACCTTTATTTTCCCAATTTTTTAAAATGGGCTATAATAAAAATTTGATTAAGGTTAAGCACATAGCTACTATTCTCGATTGACTTAGTAACTAACATTAATATCCAACACATATGCTTGCATACTTGTGAGTAAACAAACCTTTTTCTTGGTTACTTGCAAGCAAAGATTAACAATGTCTAATGGACTCTGACATACTCTTGAGAATGATATTTGATGGACTCTGGCATACTCTAGATTTAACATAGACAATATCTTAATGGACTCGCTCTTGTACTCATAAATGCGAGCTAACATTGTTTTAATTTCAACTATAACCACCATGAGCAACTGCTGTTTTGAAAATAATCTATATCATTTAATAAAACATTCAACAAAAGGCACTTATGCCCGGCCTGCGAACTGTGTGAACGTTTATCATGTTATCTTGTTGATAAACACTATGTGCATGTACTGTTGTTACCATCACACAGGTGTTTATTGACATGCTCGTTGTTACCTGCATACACAACAACACATGCAGTAGTTACCTGCATACACAACACATGCAGTTACCTGTACATCTACGTACATGTTATTCAAGCTACCGTGTCGGTACGTACGATAAAACCAAATGCCTACATGGAACTTAAAAATACTTTTCGTCCTGGGTTTGATATCCGGGCTACCGGATGCCGTGCCCAGGAGGAGCGTGCTTGTACACTTTTGTGACATTAGCACGTTAAAAATGTTTCCATTCCAAGTGACTTAAAAACATGCTATCAACACAAATTAATTTTTATATTTTTTATTGTTTTTATTATTTTTTTGAACATTATATAGTAAATATACCATTAAAGGAACAAATGTCTTGGTTCTTTAAGACATATAAAACATAGCTGGAGGAAAAAAACTTGCGTCTGATTTGATTAGGATTATTTCTGCTGAAAATGCAGGATATTTAAAATGTACAACATGCAAAATGAAAATTGAAATGTCAACCTTACAGGTTAAGTACAACTCATATATTTTTATATTTTCTGGGTTATCATTTAACTTTCATTCTGTACACATTAGATACCTCCTACACTTAGCAACCTTGCACGACTACATATACACGTAAAATACTAATAAACAGTACAATTATAACCAAATGAAAATCTGTTTAATGCTGCAAAAACAGCTAATCTAAATGATAAATGTTAACTCAAATGAAATTTTTATTTTAGTTGGATTTTCTGAGTTTTTTTTGTCATGTTTGTATTAAAAGAGACCAGTGTAACTGGAGAAATTGGTGATGTCAGGTTCGGTAACCTAGAAAACTGTAACTACACAACTGTTTTTGATCGAGTCAGATATTGAAACCAGACAATTATTTTTTAAATAACTATTTTATTATATTGGATATACAAATTTTATAATTAACAGAATTTTACTATTTTTTTATACATGTATCTGTATCCAAGATCAAAGAACTTGTCTACCCATGAATAAGAACAGATAACATTTTTGTTTATGTATACGGATTAACACTGAAACGACATAGTTAGATATCTTATTAGTTTTTAGTCATACAAAAGCATGCACACCAAGCTCAATGAAACCAACCCTCCAAAAAAATGTAAATAACCCAACACTGGTCACCACGGAAAATCTATTTAGTGAAGACGCCGTGTCAAGACTGACCAGACGTCAAGACTGACCAGACGACGAATTATGAAAAACCTACACGTAACATACACAATGACTAGATTACTTCAATCATTTACAATAGGGTCAAATATTTTAACCAGTCGCCTGAGATTCATTACCTGATTGCTTCCATGATCAGATGTCAATCGGGGTCAACAATTAACAGCATTTATAATCGGACATTTTATCACAGTTAAATTTGATTTGTTCAGTGTAATGTATATACAGTGCAGGCTAGCATATGTTACAGCTTATGTTTGAAACTTAACATTATAGATGTAAAACCACCAACTGTATGCTTCACGAAAAACCTTTCTCAGAATTCACCCTGCTAAATGAAACAAACGTGAAAAATACTATTTATCTCATTAAATTTGCCATATTTTCAATATATTTTTAAAACAAATAAACCAAATATCTGAAAAATGGCTAAATATTTTCATTTTTTCACGAGGGTGAGCCCATTACTTTACATCATTTTTATAAAATTTTAACAAACCTTAGATTTAACGTAACAACATAATAATAATGCTGATAATCTACAAACCATCTCTATCACATAATATATACTCATACATGGCATGCAAAATTATTATTATCCTCAAACTATTATCAAACAACACTTGCTATCATATCAAAATTAAAATCTTAACTACAATTTTATAATTTTTTAACTTCCATACTTACAAATACCTAACTATCGGCTTATGCTGAATACTGCCAAATTAAGTATTCTCTCATTTTTATTCACAATGGCTACAATTTACAACTTAATTTTGCCACTTTTTAACAGGACAGTATTTCATGAGCCATTATTCTGTTCACATGTACGGTAGGTTATGCAACTTTCAATCCACTGGAACCATCAATCGGTTAAACTTACAGTGACCTTAAGTTTCAAAATTATAACTGTAAACTTCAGGATCACTGGAACTCATGCATTCAAAAATGTTTTAGACTTTTTTTAAGACACCAGTTACGTAAATTTAATTCATATAAACAGATTTTAAATATTTTTAAACGGGAGCTGTGATTTTCAAAATTCACTAGCAATAAATAAACATCAACATGTGATGATGTTCACCACATGATTTGCCTTACTAAAATCTTCTACCCAAGGATACCAGGCCACCATATAACCACCTATCAATTGATTACCTACGTAAAACAAAGTGAACAGAATTCCGGCTAAATCTGATTTTGAAATATTGTCCCGTTTTAATAAATTTTCAAGAAGATATCTGCTAGTTGTTTAAAGCAAATTTCTTTTCAGACTGAGCCATGAAAACTATTTTTATGAACATCATTATAATAAAGGTCAGGCATTATACACATCATCCCTACTGTTATTGTGACCTGTAATTAACGAAAACGTATAGTGACAACAACTTACAAGGCAAAATTAAAAGTCCTAATAAATAAGCCACTACACTAATGTTGTATAATGCCCACCAACATTGTAATAACGACACCATTAAACCAATAATAATTATGTGTAATGGCTTCTAAAACATATCAGTACAACATTCAAAACTGACATTAACCCAGACCTTTAACTACCATTAATATCACTTGGTGGTTTTACATTTATTGCCAACCCTTCACATTTCTTTTATATTTCATAACATATTTCTATCAGTCTGACACTAATTTCTAGCCATATTGAGCATAAGCTTGCCATCGTACTATTCACTGAAATGCATACATGTACAAGGTTCAACATTAACAGTTGTCCATCTGCCCAGGGTAAACAACATGCTGGTAAAGATTAGATATACAGCAAGAAGCTGCTTCATTTAGAAATAACATCAGCATGACCATATGGATTGTAGATGAGACAAAACTGCTGTTTGAAGAAATGAGTGAAATCTCCTGGCTCCCTGAAACAGTATGGCTAAAATGTTAACATTGAACCTGAACATATGTGAAAATCATCAGTCTGCTAGCCTGCGAACCAACATGAACAACATGGGAAATGAGCTGCTTTATGCTGAGGACAAATGATGATAAATAAGAGATCTTAAGGATGAGAATATGAACTTTACAGGGTGATTAAAATGAGTGCAGTCTTACGAGCAATCAACATTGGTCCCTTCATCAACAGAAGTAGATATGAAGAAAAAGATTACTTGTATAACATATACATATATATATATAACAATGAACAACTGACTATATGGCCCGTAGCATAAGAGAAAAATATATGTTGAGACTATTTGGTGATCTAAAGCAAAATAAAACCCCAACCAATGCATATAACTGCCCCAAAAATGGGAAAAAATAGTTAACGATCACAGAAATTTGGAAAGTTATTGTCCAAGCAATAACAAACCTTCTTGCTGTTTACTGTCCAAGAGCAAGAAGAAGATGACATCTCTAAGAGCATTGCAAGAATGGAGGACAGTATGGACACGTGCTGTATGTTGAGTTTCCGACGCCCATCTGGTACGATGAAGGCATGCAGTTATAGCTGTAATACTGTCCGCCACTGGTGGGTGACGGGGTGCTGAACGGACCGTAGAAGACTTGATCTATGACCAGGTTGTTCAGCTGGTCCAACTGCTGGAGGTCAATACACTTGCGAGCTGCTTTCTGTTCCTGTTCCAAGAAAACTTGGTACGCGAGTTGGTGAATGAGGTTTAATGTCTGTCTCCTCTCGTGACCCATCAAGCAGATGGTGCTTTCGTCCACAACACGGTACAGTGTGAGAAGGTATTCGTACTGCAGGCCTTCGTCGTCACTGAAATGGTTTGCAAGGTACGCCACAAGCTTCTGTCTTTGCTGGTTAATATCACTGAAATCAATGAAAAACCGAGAACACATGTATCTCTCCATCGTTCTAATATCCACATGGTCGGCTGCATTAAATCCACGTACAAGAAGATTGCAGTATTTCAGTAATCCACCACCACGAATTTCCTCGGGGTTTCGTGTCGCAATCAACTTATTAGTAAGGTGACTCCAAGCCTCAGAAAAATCTCCGTACACACTTTCTGCAACCACAGTTGGATAAAAGTGCTCCCCCATTGGTGCAGTGGAAATTTCGTAGAAAGTTAATAAGCTATCCAAAATGATCTGGAAGGAATCGACACTGAATTCAAACTGCCGTTTCATTTTATCTACAAATTTCAGCTCCACATTCTTACCCTTATTGTTTAAGAGAGAAATCAGACTCCACTTGTCCCCATGCTCATTGCAAACTTTGACCATCTTTTGAACATAAGCCTCTTTTAAATTGCAACTATTCATCTTTTCTTTGTTTACTCCGTCGGGTAAAAAATCCAACAAGCATCCAAGAACGCAGCTTTTGATTTTCTGCAAGTTGGTGTGGCTGGAAAGATCCACGCCAAATATGAGATCCAAGTCGTTGTACGATTGAACAGTGTCTGTACCCAGAATGTAACTAGCCGCACCGCCATTTAAGCGAATGTCACGCACGCAGACGCCGTCTTCCTTTAATTTCTCTTTCAACATTTGCACCAAGTCTTTAAGTTTCAACTCCAGTGTTGGAAAGTTTCCCCGACCGTGAATTGGCACGGTATCTTCCATGACTTCTCCAAGACGTGCGACTTGTTCATGACACAAAACCTGAAAACGGTTTCCACACAAATTCGCCATGCCAATATTCAAGCAGGAAAAACCGTAATCGTTGTTTCCTGAAAGTAAAAAGTTGTGACAATGATGTTAGATACTAAAATATGTTACCAAACAAAATGACACCGACTATAACACACAACACTCACTTCTGACGGCAGTCCGTAATCTGCAGAATAGACAAATTGGGTGCTTATTACGTACTACTATTGTGAGCACCGCTTGATAGTATTACTACGCGTTCTACCAGCTGTAGCTGTCGTTTGAACACACGATCTATAAATTATTACTTATTTCTATTTCTATAACTACATAATAAAAATATAATATGTTTTATAACAAAACTTCGAACTATTTCGCTCTATTTTGATATAATTGGTTTTGTACTATTTTGTTATCGCGAACGCATTCGGTAAAACCCCCATTGCAAACCGTCGCTTCAGCTGATACTAAGTTCGGCCTACTTGTTGATGATTGGCAGTCGAAGGAGTCCTGATATCGACTGATAGCAGTACAAATGTTATTTCTCGGCATTGGGCAATGTTAGTTTTATCTAACAAAACAACGCTGTTGTTTTAATTAACTTATCAGAAAAAAGGGCAAAGCTGTTTGACATTGTTTCAACGATAGGTGAAATGCATTGCGGCTTAAGATCATGAATACATTATATTTATACTGGCTTTCCTGGCTTGGCTATCGATCGCTCAGTGAAATGGAGTGGGGACCAAATGCATGTGTCGTAATGCACTATAATAACTAGAAAATTAGTGAAACAACCCCCACAAGGACATCAATATATATATTTTTTTATTGAGCGTTTGTTTTGTAATAAACGAATGTTTCTTACTGTATTATTTTGTGATGAACTAGTTCTGGACCATTGGTCGGAATGGGAAATAAAATATTTAACATTATAAAAGCTAAATAATAAATATAATATCTTATGTAACGCCTATCCACCCCCACCCCACCTCTCCGCTCCTAAGGTAAACAAACCTACATAGTCTATGATCGGCGTTGGAAGTATAAATATTATAGTAGGCCTACAGCGGCTCTGTGGGGGTGGGGTGGGCTATGTAGTTCAGTCGTTAGGGTGCCCGCCTTTGAAACGGTCGGTCGTCAGATCGATTCTTCTCAATGGACCCAGCTGCAGTTTGGGCTATTTTCTGTTCCAAACAGTGCTCCACAAATGGTTCATCAAAGGCCGTGGTATGTGCTATGGGAAAGTGCATATATTATTATAAAAGATATATAGTCCATGTGGCGGCAGCGGGTTTCCTCTAAAAGAAATGTGTCCAAATGAACATATATCATATGTATGACATCCAATAGCCGCGTATAAGATAAAACAACCTTTATTTCTTTAAAACATATCAACACTTCACTGGTGACATTATGTAAAGAACACGCACGAATATTGGGATTATTGCCTTGTAAACACTATTGTTTACAGTAACAGTCACTGACATACACAGAGTAGGTTACAGGCATGTATACATGCACGATTAAACTAAACTATACTTACACGATTATACGAACATCATCAGATTCAAGGTTACCAAGACATAGTTTAGGCCTACTCTAATCTATTTTGACATCATAAATATTATAACATTCTAAATATAATTATTATATTATTTTCATTTATTGTAAAGTTTATTTTATTTAACGACGCCACTAGAGCACATGATTTTGTTTATTATTATTTTATTTTTACAAAATATTGCGCTCCCTAAAATTTGCTTCTCTAGCATGTGCTAATTCGGTTTGTGCAATACGGCATTGGGGGTGGGTGGGTTCAAAAGTTGGGGAGGAAGGTTGTCAAGCTTAGCAAACTAAACATTGATTATACTGCAGTTAGCTAAAAAAAACAATCAAATTTAGGTGTGTTTTTTAATTGAGATAATCAATTTAAATTAAAATGTTTAAAATTATTTAATCAATGTTTTGTTTATTTCTTCTTATTATTTTATAATTAGGCTACTATGAAGTTTAAACATTGCATGCCCTATGTTTGATTTAATAATAAGATAATAATAGTAGAAAGTCGGTGGTAGTATCACCTTTTTCATATAATTATATATTGATAATTATAACAGCTAAATTGTACAACACATTTGGATCTGCCCTGAGACTCTAGCCTAGACTGTATTGACTGGTTGAGGAACACGTTAACCTTCAATGGGTGAGGAACACCGAACCTTCAATGGGTGGGAACACGTTAACATACCAGAAAAGGTGTGGGGTAGTTGGCCAGGGTGTCTGAGTAACCCAAATCCCCATGGTTGACGCAAGTGGTAAAGTGTATAGGCCTATTGGTATTGTAAATAGGGCCTAAGGCCTACATTTCCCATCTGACCCGGGCCTATTACCAACTTTAGTCGTCCTAGGATTTAATGTCTACATTCAAAACAAGCTGTTATAGCAGACGCCCATCTTGTGACTGTTATGACATCGGCCATTTAATGGTAATACTGTGGTCCAAGACAGGATACCAACTTTGCATGGGTCAGCACATTAATAGCCCTTGTCCTTGCCGAACATTTGAAGGATACAAGCAAATAGGCTAGCGTACTATACTGCTCAACATAGGCTACAAGAAACACTTAAAGGGCCTGTTTCATTTAATTAAATCTTGATTATGGTTTGTGATACAGATATAGGCCTACCTTAAAACTTAATTTAAAATGAATTATTTTAACTGTTATTGTATATGCATGCATTATTCAATTAACAATGAAGGTGTGGTAAGGATCGCGACACGCTCTTTAATTCACTGCTAATTAACACACCTGTAGCGTGATATTAACACCTGGACAACGCGCCATGTTAACATCTGTCACAGGTAATTTGTCAACAGATAGGCTAATGTGTAGAGCGATTTAGGGGTCACGACGTGTCTAATAATCTCCCAGCTACTGTGCACTGGGCTATGTAGGACATCGTGTCCAGGAGGGGAGTGCTTGAACACTTGTTTTAGTGATGTAGGCACGTTAAACCTTTTTCCATTCCATTCCTGTTTCCAGGCATTGGATTCAGTAGACCCCCCAGCCATGCCTGATTTTACAAGTTTTAACTTTGGCGTGTCGTTCCCGAGTTTACTAAACCTGGTTTACAATGATAACCCTAACCAACATCCTTATAGCATGAACTTCTGTGGTCATGTGGTTAGGTTATCAGATTCAAAGTTGATGGGTACTGGGTTCGAAACTCATGAGAGTTTATTATAAAGAATCCAATGGATGGATAACTTTATTCAGCCCCGCCCCCTACATACACGTACGCACGTACGTACGTACGCACGCACAACACACAACACTAATTTATAAAATATTAATGTTAAAAAGAAAGTTTTCGGGTCATTTTATTTATATTTCAACAGGTCAGATTCAGGTCATCGTGTTTAACCTCCACGTTCAGAGCAAGGCTGTTATAGCAGACGCCTCTCCTGACCAACCTACCAAAGTGTTTAAAGGACTACCCCCCAATTTGTTTTAAAATAATAATAAAAAATAAAAAGAATTGAAAATTAATATAATTTTTTTTTTTATATAAAAGGCCTCAGTTATTACGTAGGTGTTAGAAATAAACAAATATTGCAAGGTCATTAACACTGACATTGAATATTGGTATAGATTTAATCTGGCGACGATCGGCTATACACAAGATCGTCAACTGATTGTATTGAATACACACATGAATGAATGTTAATTCTTGCAATTCAAACTCAATCCTATTTTACCGACTCCCGCCAAGACCTTAGACGTAACACTAAACCAGATACATGGTATACACAGCTATTTTCTTACATTTGACCATACCACAGGCGTGAATGAAAAATAAAGTAAGGCAGCATCGGCGGGTCCAGGGGGTGGGGTGAATAGTGTGGCTAGTCACCCCCTCCCTTCCTGGAATTTATTTTTTACGTTCATTCCAAACATATTTAATGAATTTTATAACTGTACTCACAGTCAACCATATTGAAGACTGCTTGAACACTTATTTAGTGACGTAAGCACGTTAAACCTAGTTCCATTCCCATACCGTATCCAGCCACACCACCCCTTATCTATTTTCTAGATCCGCTACTGGGCGTCTATGTGTAGGGTGATGATATTATTTGTTTGTATAATAAGAAGTAAAACGAAAGTCGTGTAGGTGGAGGGTTTTATGTTTGTGTAAACTAAAATCTCAGATCTATGGTGCACTCTGGTGGCATTTCAACAGTTTGTAATGAAAAGGAACAGCATTGTGGGATACAGTGGCGGATCTAGGGGTCCCGGGGCCCAGCCCCCCTAAATTTTGCGATTTTTCTACTTTTTACATTGTAAATATTTTTGGGAACTTTTGGGTGCCTTAGGCTTGTCATTGGGGGCCCCCTAAATGGAACTTCTGGATCCGCCTCTGGGAGCCCCCCTAAATGGAACTTCTGGATCCGCCTCTGGGATATGTACTACTACTACTACTACTACTACTACTTACTACTACTGCTAAAGCTACTGCTACTACTGCTACTGCTACTACTACTACTATTACTAAATACATGTAGTTTGTTTTATTTAACGACGCCACTAGAGCACATTGATTTTTTTATCTTATCAGCGGCCATTGGACGTCATTCATATAGTCATTTTGACAATTGTTTAGATGAAACCCGCTACCGCCACATAGTCTACTCTTTTTGAAAAGTAGCAAGGGATTTGTATATGCACTTTCCCCACAGACAGGACAGCACATACCACGGCCTTTGATGGACCAGTTGTAGAGCACTGATGGAACGGAAAATGGCCCAAACTGCACATGGGTACATTGTGAAGGATCGATCCGACGACCGACCGATTCAAGGGCCGACTGAGCTCCCATAGTCCTTGTGTTGACTGCCAGATTTTGAGATATTGGTACAAAAAAGGGACAAATTCTACCAATGTTTTTCTGAGAGTACTATCCCTCTGGACTATGAAACCACTTGATAGCAATC
>JAUTWP010198899.1:0-16557 GCA_033042655.1 Cyathermia naticoides | reverse complement strand
CTGGAGAAGATCGGCTGGGAAGAGGAAGAGGGCAATGTAAAGCCCAAAAAGAAGAAATCAAAACTCCACCACAAAGAACGTAAAAAACTACGCAAAGTCATCATCACAGAACGCAGTGCAGAGCGTAAGCCCTATACCAAAGAGATCAGTGAGTGCGAGACAAAGATAGAGAAACTCGAAGAGACAATGGCTGTCCAAAATGAGGCACTCACAGAGGCCTCCAACAGCGGTGACAACGATGCCATCATGGCACTCTCCAAAGAGGTAGGAGAGATACAACAAGAGATCGATACCTTGTTTGAACGACTGGAGACTGCTACAGAGATGGATGAGGAGATCATGGCACGGTATGAGGAGAAGCTACAGGAGATCGATGCCTGACCCCTTGGGCTATTTTAACTCTTTAGTATCTCCTCCAACGTCCTGTACCCCTTTATACATACCATATGCCCTTCTGCATCAATCTTGACTGTAGAGGGAAAAGCATTGGCTCCCATGGCACGTGCTTTTGAGAAATCGTGTTGCATGAGTGTCTCCGCTCTGTCACTTTCATAAAATATTTGAAATGCTGCTTTGTCTTGGGTGACGTAGTGCGCCAGTACTTCTACAGAAGTAATATCTATCCCCTCAGCATAAAAGGCTTTCTGGATCTGGGAAAGGTAGTCAAGAGAGGCTTCCTCGCCCCAGAGTTCTCTCACTGTGACAAGTGCTTTGCAGGCAGGGTATGTGTCGTAGTCAAATGCATCTCGCTCAAGTAATTTGGAGGAGAAGGGTTGTCCTGTTCTTTGGGTAACGGCATCCCAGTTTTGTTTGAGGTAGGCTTTGCTCTGTATATCCCATGTCATATCACCTGTGGTACGCAGACCTCCTACGACCAAAGCATAGGCATATCTGCTGCGATGTGTATGGCGTAGCTCCTCTATGACAGGGTGGAATCCCCAACTCCATGAGCACATCGGATCTACGACAAAGATCAACTCTTTCATTATTTGTTCAGTCCTTTTTTCTTCAATACAGCCCTCAGATACTCCAGGAACTGTACCTTGTCAGCGCCCCCTACGACACGCTCTATCAATGTGCCCTTTTCAGTGGCTACAAAAAATGTAGGTACTGCATAGTATCCGAAACCTTCCGGCAACATATCATCATCTATATCCAATACAACCGGTATAAAGTTCTTCGAAAGAAAACCTGCAACTTCTTTTTGTGGGAAAACATCCTGTTTCATTTTATTACAAGTCGGTCATGTCTTTGCTGAATACATCATAAGAATAGGTTTGTGTGTCTGTTGGGCTTTGGTAAGTGCTTTATCATAGTCATGCATCCATCCAGAAGCATGTACGAACATCCCCCATCCAACAAAGATCAAAAGCAAGCGTATTCGCTTCATTGTTTCTCCTTTTGTATTTTAATACAGCACTCTCAGGACAGATCATGCATGTATAACTTCAGGGGAAGTATATCAGAAGCTGTGTGTACCCATTGTGTAGACTTATGCTTCTCTTTTAGGTCACTCTCTACTCTTAACCATGGCTGGTATCACATACATAGCATGCTCTAGAGAGGGATCCAAAAGAAAGTGTCATCAGTGCACTGGGGAATTATCCGCACCCACCACTACAACTTGTTGCTGAGAAATCTGTTGTATTGGCAGTGGCCTGCTTTTTGGTGAAGACGATCTGTGTCGTACCATCAGGGAGATCCATATCGCTATAGTCAAACTCTGCGGCAATCTTGGGGTAGAGACCTGAAGGGGCGCAGTGGTTGATCATGATCAGCTGCTCACCCTCCTCCAGCATCGCCAGTCCTGCCATGGCATTGACCATGGGATGCCCCTCTTTGACAGTGCTGAACATATAGGTCGGGATCTCTCCCATGCTGCCTTTGGTAAATGGTACGGTTGCATTGGGTACGGTGGTTGGGGTTTGGTTTTTTATCATAATATCTTGCTGCCTTTTACTTTTTTTGCCATTTTAACGTAACATTTTTTTCAAATGATTGTTTTGCATCAAGAGGCATTAATATTAGATTAACTTATTTAATACTATAATATAGAAATATATATATATTAGGAATATCCATGAATGTCATGCACCCACCCTTTGTCCACTTTGTCATAGCGCTGCCACTTGTAGCACTCTTCTCACAATTTACGTATATGGTCACCAAAGACCCAGCCTACTCCAAAGCAGCATTCAGGATCATCGCTTTTGCCATGCTAGTCTCTCTCTTTGCAGTTTTTAGCGGAATCAACGATGCGGAAAAGATCATAAAAAACCACAATATCATGCAGGATGGATTGACGGTACTAAACAGTCACAAACTCCTTGGTTTCGGAGTACTGGCACTGCTTTTACTGACAACGCTCAGTAAATGGCTTGCCCTCTCCAAACGCTCTGTAGCATGGGAGAACTTCTCCATCGTTTTGATCATCATCACACTCATGGCATCACTCTATCAGGGTAGAAGCGGGGGAAGCATCGTCTACCAATACACCGGAGGAATAGACAGTCAGACCATTCAGCAAAGGTTAGAAGAGAGAAAGAAGTAGTCATTTTCTACACTTCTTTTCTCTTTTGCCTCTATGCTTTTATAGAAAAATAGCTGTTCGATATCGAAGTCTTACACGCTTTTCACTCTCATGCTACGCATAGTGAAATTTTCACAGATACCAAATAATCTAACCTCTCCCTCCTTCTGCTCAAACAAGCCCCTATGGCTTTAATACCTAGGTAATACTACTATGATATCATGGGTAAAAATGCCAAGGAGCAGAAAATGAAAACCATCAAAATACTTTTGAGTCTAACGGTCTCCATCATCTTGCTTGCCGGGTGTGGTGCTGGCAGTAGTGTTGATAACAATGAGACAGAAGAGAACGCTACGGTAGAGGTCGGTACGCAAGACAGCACTGCTCCGGTACGTTCCAATGCCACACCGTCAGGTACATTGGCAGCAGGGTCGAGCTCTACCACACTAGCACTCTCCACCAATGAAAATGCCACCTGTAGATATAGCACTGTCACACACCAAGGCTATGATACTATGAGAGAGACTTTTTCTAACACTGGAGGAAAAGTACACCAACAGAGTATCACAGGGCTGGTTGACGGACAGACATACAGATACTATGTACGATGCAAAGATGCTGCCAACAACACAAACAGCAGTGACCTAGTCATCTCTTTTGCTGTGCTCACATCAGGGTCGGGAGCTACCTCCGCAGGATTTACCGTAGACCATACCCATACCGCACTTTCTAGCATCCCAGACAGTTGGATCAATAGAGCCAAATCTGATCTACATATCGCCTATAACCATACTTCACATGGCAGCCAGCTGATTTCAGGTATCAATGCACTGGAGGATTTTCCAAAATTTGGAACCAAATATGCATGGAGTGATACTTCCAGGGGAGACAGTCAATCATTGAGTCTGGATGACAGAGGTATATCCGGCACACCAGATCTCAGTCAGGGAGATGGTGACGCAGATGGAGACGGTATAGCCAACTGGGCAGAGGATACGTATGATTTTCTCAGCGATAGTAGCAACTACCATATCAATGTCATCATATGGTCCTGGTGTAACATCAGTGGACACAATATCCCCAGGTATCTCCACAGTATGGAATGGCTGATCACACAGTTTGGTGAGAATGGCAGCCATGCGAGGGCAACTGCACATCCGGTCACGTTCGTCTTTATGACCGCCCATGCCAACGGAGGCGGAGAGGATGACTCCTCTGATGTACGAAATAAACTGATCAGAAACCATGTCACTGCCAACGATAGGATACTGTTTGATTTTTCAGATATAGAGAATTATGATCCTGATGACAACTACTATCTAGACAAAGATCTGGATGATTCGCTCTACTATGATGCAGACGGAGATAGTAGCAGAGAGAGCAACTGGGCAACAGAATACCTGACTGCGCATGATGGAGGAGAGCTCGACCAGCTCACACATGGAAACGGTGTGGCAGGCTACAACGGTGTCACTAGCTGTGCACACTCTCCTGGAGGAGGAGAGACAGCCGATGCCAAACTCAACTGCGTCCTCAAAGGCCGTGCAGTATGGTATCTGTTTGCCAGACTGGCAGGATGGGATGGGCAGTAGTCATCGGTTTAGCGTATAGTCGCTATACGCTACCCGAGAAATCCCAACTCTTTGACTGTAAAACTACCAAGATTCGGGAAGATCTCACGCATCTCACTCTCACTCGCACCAAACCACTTCATCATCGTAGCAAGATAACTCTCTATCGCTGTGGTCGGCACCAGTCTATCGTACCAGGCATCAGGAGAGTCAACCTCAATCTGAGGCATAGTGCCGTAGATCGTGCCCCCTTTGACTGCACCACCCATCACAAAGGCATGCGAGCCCCACCCATGATCCGTACCGGCACCGTTGGGACTCAGTGAGCGTCCAAAATCAGAAATCGTAAAGGTAGTTACACTCTCAGCGATCCCCATCTCTTCAAGCGCAGACTGAAAAGTCCCCAGACACTCACTCAGATACCCTACCTGATGTGCGTTGTCGCTGTCATGGGTATCCCAACCATGCTGGTTGACAAAAAAGATCTGTCGTTTTGCAGTACCCGGGAAATTATCTTTGATGGAGAGAATCTTTGCGACCAGTTCCATCTGAGAACCAAGTGGCTTGCCTACCTCATGTACTCCGGTACTGAAACCATCAAACGCTCGAACACCTTCAAAAAGATCGGTAAGTGTATCAGGGCGGACAAGATCTGCCACTCTTCTCTTGGAAAATGCAGCCATCAGTGTATTGGGATGTGCACGTTTTGCCTCATACATATCCTGATAGACATTACCCAGATCACTGCCACCCGATTCAGGCCCAAAGCCATAGTATCGCATCGTATCAGGAGAGATACTGGCATCACTAAAGTGTATCGCCTCTTCTCTGCCTCCTGAAAGCATCAGACTGTTGACATCCGCTGCATTAACATTGCAGTAGGCAGCTGCCGTATCTCCTGCAAGGTAAAACCGGTCTGCCGCACGCCCTGCCCAACCGCTTTTACTGCTACCGGTAGCATCTCCAAGCATCCACTGATCCCGTTGGGTATTGTGTGCAAAAAGTTCAAACGGCATCGGCTTTGCTCCACTTCTGACCTCCGCTGCAGTGACGGGTTCTACAAGCGTGCCAACATTGGCAACAAGTGCAAGCTTTTTCTCAAGGTAAAGCTTCTGCATCGCCCCCATGTTCTCACGCATTCCGTAGGCATCTGTGATCTTCAGCAGCCCCTCTTGTGGTAAAGCAATATTTTTTCGCACTGCTTTATACTTATCATAGGGAGTATCCTCTATGGGAGCGATCATATTGCACACATCTGCACCGCCTTCAAGCAAGACACATACGATCGCCTTGTATTCATTTTTGATATTGGCTGCTTCCAGTTTCTCTATGGAGCCTAGCATCGCCATCAGCGGAGAGAGACTCGCCGCGCCTGCCAATGTCTGCTTGAGAAAGTCTCTTCTGTTTCTATTCTTTTTCATCCTCTCCTCCTTATCGTTGCAATGCATAATCAGGTGAAGTCATCACCAAACCAATCGTATAACGTACCAGTGTCTCATCATCAAGTGCTGTATGCTCCTGCATATACTTTTTGATGGCATTTCTGGTATCGGTACTGAGATTTCCACCGGTCAGTATCAGATCCAACCTATCCAGCAGAGCATCATACTTTTTCTCATGTATAAGTGTCTTCTCTGTATCAAGCTGCAACTCTGCCGTGATGTTATAGAGCTGATAGACAAAGCTGTTCTTGGTGATCAGCCCCATCAGTACATCATCGACCCCCTCTTTGCCATAGAGTTCAAGTTCCGGAGCGACTAAGCCCTGCTTCTTGATCGCAAAGGGTGCGTCATCGGGAGTAAAATAGTTAAAAACTGTCAACGCCTCCAGCGCTCCTTCCTGCCTGGTCATGCCTGTACCGTTAAAATTGAATGATCTGTATTTGTAGAGTTTTGTATCACCTTGTTGAAGCGTATGCACACCATTTTGTGCATGAAATGCTCTAAAAAGGTGCGAGACATACAGCAACGGCTCTCTGAACTTGCCGAAAGTTTTTGGATCACGCTTTCCACGAAGTGCCTCCTCATCCAAAAGGATCGCTTTGACCAGTGCCTTGAGATCACCTCTGACACCTCTGCCGTTATCGGCAAAAACTGTGGCAACCCGCTCTATATACTCAGGTGACGGATTACTCGTCACCAACCTCTGAATCAGTGCTCTTGAGATAAACGGAGCCGTACTGGAGTGCATAAAAAGCATATGTAGTGCGGTATTGATATCTGTTTTGGTATCACCACCTGCAGCAATGATCTTCTGCGCATGGAGTATCCTTTTTTCTGAGCGGTCATGATACAGCGCGTCAGCCTGCATAGGCGCTGTTCTGGCATGGAAACTGGAGAAGGCTGCCTCAGCCGAAAATTGATTGTTGTCATCACTCAAGCCTGTAAAAACTTTTGCCATTTCACGAATATCCTGCTGGGTATAGGTAGGGATTGGCTTAGCGTTTTTAAGCGTCTTGCTGCCATCCATATCAAGCATATACAGTCCTATCGTAAAGAGTTGCATCACCTCTCTGGCATAGTTCTCATCCGGGTGACTGCCCACAACAGGATCAGCTTTGGCATTACCCAGATAGCTCAGGTATTTTCCCATAGCAGGATGATAGGTCACGTTTTGGATCAACTTTTCAAAGTTGCCAAATGCACCCTCAACCAGTACATCATAGTATGATACTCTTGCATCAGGAAAGGTCAGCAGCGGACCGTTTCTGGAAATGACCAGTATCTCGCTCAGTGCAAACGCCACACGCTGCCGAAGCTGATCTTCACCATTGACCACAATATCCCACCAGGCATCGCGTTGCATATAGGCCAAACCATCACTGTATTTTTTCCAATCCTCTTTGTTATTTTTGAGATCAGCAATCCCCTTGATTCCTTTAGCATGCGCATGTATCCAGTCCATGTGATAATTTGGCTTCTTTTTAAACTGCGCTTCGATCCACTTCTCATAATCATTTAATACAACAAGTGCATCGATTGATTCAGCCGTAGCGCCAAATGTAGCCCTGGAAAGAAAGCCGGAGGCCTCCAGCTTGGACTTTACCTCTTGTTTTACAACCTCATCAGTACCATTTTGTTCCGGAGAGATACTGCTCTCACCACCACATCCAAATAGCAGAAAACTGTATCCTGCAAACACCATATATCTCAGAACTCTTCGTATCATCCCCACTCCCTTTGCTGCTATGGTATAAAGATCTTATCATTATTGTATCTAAATCATTCATATGTAGAGTCACACTCAGGTAATCAAAATTGACTATACTTTTTAGATAAAAATATATAAAGCAGCGATAATTTAATACATATTAAAAGGTTATAAATGAAATGGATTGCTGGAGTACTGATCGCACTGGAGATGGGAGTGTTCTCTCATTATGGTGCATCAGAACCAAATGTTACCGTAGAAAAGATAAAACAGGTTAGCACATCCAGACAGCCATTTGGCAGCATTGATATCCTCAAGGCAAAACTACAGTTTGGAGGCAGAGAAGCTACCCAGCCAATCGCCCTGTTTTCAGTGGATACAGAGTTGCTTGCCTCCATGAAGAGGGGTGAGGTGCTTGTCCTAAAAAATATCGAACATCACCTATACCAACTAGAGGTCAAAGAGAAACACTACTTCAAGAACAGTACCACCATCCGTTTTCAATGTCTGCATAGCGACAAAACCTGCACTGCTTCAGTCGAAATCGGCTCCACACTTACCTCTATGCATCTTTTTACCCCACAGGGGACGTATGAGATGGAAGCGAGAAATGATGTGGCTTACTTCTACAGGAAGTAGCACCCTCAAACCAGCATCTCCTTTCAAATGAGAGTTTTTTGATATAATACACCAATACAATCAAGGAATACGCTATCAAAGCATTTGAAAAATTCAATTTACATCCTACTATCATCAAAGCCTTGGCACATGAGAAGTACACCCATGCCACAGCGATACAGACCAAAGTCATCCCTCCAGCTATGAAAGGGGTCGATATCATCGGCGCCTCCAAGTCCGGTACAGGAAAGACTGCTGCCTATATCCTCCCTCTGCTGAACAAGCTACAAAAAGTAGTCAAACCTGATAACAAAGTCCTGCGTGCCCTTATCATCGTACCTACGATTGAGCTGGCAGATCAAGTCTCCAGAAATATCGTTACGCTTAGCAAATATCTCGATATCATGACGGTCAAAGTACAAGGCGGTTCACAAAAAAGCACCCAGATCAGCAAGCTCAAAAGCGGTGCTGACATCGTGGTAGCAACACCGGGAAGATTACAGGACTTCATAGGTAACAACAAGATCAATCTGGAGTTTATAGAAACCGTCATACTGGATGAAGCAGATACGATGCTGGAGCTTGGCTTCCTGCCTGATATCAAAAATATACTCAAGCAGTGCAAACGCCCCAGACAGACACTGATGTTCTCTGCCACCATCTCGCAAAATATCAAAAAGCTCGCCAAGGAGTTCCTCCGTGATCCTGCTATCGTGGAGGTACATGACAGACGGGATGTGGTTGATGTCATCAGACACAGAGCCATCAAGGTCGATCGCAAACGCAAGGCCGAACTGGCAGCCAGGCTTATCAAAGAGAGCGGCACAGGACAAGTACTGCTGTTTGCCGACTCTAAAGCCTCTGCCGATGAGATCTATGCCTATCTCAAAGCAGAGAAGATATGGACATCACTCATCCACGGAGGGCTGGACAGAGGTACCAGAGCCAAGTCCCTCTCTCTCCTCAAGAGCGGAAAGACACAGGTGCTGGTCGCCACTGACATTGCAGCCAGAGGTATAGACATCAAGGAGCTGCCGCTGGTCATCAACTATGACTTCCCTGAAAATACCGATGATTTCACGCATAGAGTAGGTAGAACAGGCAGAGCACAGCACAAAGGCTCTGTCATCACCCTACTCACCATCCGGGACTACAATAAATTTTCAAAGATCGAAAAGCATCTGAAACTCAATATCAAGCGAGAGATTCATCCGGACTTTGCACTGACTGATACCCAACCTAGACAAGTACAGCCCCGCAAAAAATCCCTCCGTGAGAAGAAGGGCTATATCGACAAAGAGAAAAAGCGCCAACAGGCCTATGCCAAAAAGAGACCCAAGAAATCCGGACTCAAAAAGCGATAAGACAACACCAGAAAATGAAACTGACAGAGCAGCGCTACTTCCCCTACCTTGTCATGATCATCCCTCCTCTACTCTGGGCTGGGAACTTCATCGTAGGCAAAGCCGTCTCTGACCAGCATGCTCCGTTGGGACTCTCCTTTTGGCGGTGGTTTTTGGCATCTGTCATTTTTGTTCCCTTTGCTGCCAAAGCGATGTGGGAACAGCGGCAGACCATACAGAGATACTTTTGGCAGATCACCCTACTGGCACTTCTGAGCGTGAGCCTGTTCAACTCTTTAGCCTATATCAGCCTCCAATACACCACAGCTACTAATGCCACGCTACTCAACTCCTTTATCCCGATCTTTATCCTGATCATCACCAGCCTGTTTTTCAAAGAGCATATCTCTAGCAAACAGATACTGGGTGTGGGTATCTCCCTACTGGGTGTGATCGCGATCCTCACCAAACTCAACCAAGAGATCCTACTCAGCCTACAGATCAACAAGGGCGACCTATGGATGCTTCTAGCCTCCCTAGACTGGGCACTCTACTCCATCCTCCTCAAATATCTCAGACCCAAGGAGCTCTCTCCTGTACCCTTTCTAGGTATTCTGCTGATACTCGGTACTGCGATGATACTCCCCGCCTACCTCATCAACCCTTTTGCTGAGCCTGCGATAACTCTGAGCCGTGATATGGTCATGGCACTGGTCTATATCGCCATCTTCCCCTCCATCATCTCCTATCTGGTATGGAACTATGGGATGCACCGTCTAGGTGCTGCGGTCGGTGGACAATACATCCACCTTATGCCCCTCTTTGGCGCGATCATGGCAGTGCTGTTCCTGCATGAATCCATAGAGCTCTACCACGGGGTCGGAGCAGTTTTGATCGGGGCAGGTTTATGGATGAGTATTGGGAGCCAAAGAAAATAGCACTTTTAGATGCTATGATACAAATATCTATCTTTAGGAGAGCGTTATAAAAAGAGTACTGATCACACTCTACGCGATGACATTCTTTGTGGATGCTGACAACCTCGTCGTCAAACTATTGCCACCTATCTCAGTACACTATTTTCTCTTTTTTTAAAGTCTATTCTCTTTCATACTTTTTAGCAACTATTTAGCCAAACAAAAGAAACTGGTGCATATAATATATCAGTCAATAATACCTCATTTATGATAAGTATAATTGATTGTTCTAGTAAGAAATTATGGTGATTTTGCGTGTGATGGTCATGCAGTTTAAAAGCCATCTCCAAGATCAATTCCCTATAGTAAAACAGGAGTAATACACACATGGATTTTTTTGTTTTTTTGATTGTACTTGCTATGTTCATCTCTTTTATCCGTTTATTTATCGGACCGAATTTTGCAGACAGGGTTGTAGCGTTTGATACTATGAGTATCATGGCTATCTCTTTGCTGGTACTTCTCTCTATCGGATACAAGAGCGCACTCTATCTGGATGTGGCTTTTGTTTTTGCCCTCATAGGTTTTATCGGCACCATTATATTTGCCAGATTCAATATATTGCGAGGCAAAGATGCTTAGTATACTGGGATATAGTTGGATCTCACTGGGGATCGTCTTTCTTGTCATTAGTGCCATTGGACTGTTGCGTATGCCAGACACCATCACCAGAATGCATGCTGCTACCAAAGCATCTACGCTTGGCAGCGTTTTAGTGATTATCGGGGCAGCCTTTCTTGCACCGCATCTTTGGTTTAAACTCCTGCTTTTAGGGCTGTTCATACTTTTGACCAATCCACTGTCCGCTTCTATCTTGGCTAGAAGCAGCTATCTTCGTCATGGCTTCCTAAACAAAAGTGGTATTGATGACTTAAAGGATGTAGAATGATCGGTGTATTGATATTGATAATTTTTGCTGCACTTGTGGTGATTGCATTCCTGGTAGTCTCAAGTGGAGATCTCTCCAGCAGCGTGATCTATTTCATGGCATTTGGACTTGGCGGCACGGTACTCTATGTTCTTTTTTCTGCACCGGATGTGGCTTTGACAGAGGCTGTGATAGGGGCGGGTATCAGCGGTATCGTCTTTTTGGTTTCTCTCCTGCAAACCCAGACAAAGGAGGATACATGAGCCTGAAAAAAACAGTTGGACTCAAAATGATCCTGAGTGCCCTGCTGGTCTCATTTATGTCAGTGCTGTTGCTGGGCGTGATTATGAACGCAGCATATACACACACTTCACTAGGCTATGATTTGCTAAAGATCAATACCGCATCGACCCAAAGTGCCAATGCGGTCACCTCTGTCGTTACCTATTTTAGAGGTCTGGATACCTTGGGGGAAGTGACCATACTATTTTTAAGTATATTCGGTATAGGCATAGGCATAGAGAGATCAGACAAAATGAAGACCATTTTGGGTTATGACAGCACGTTACTCAAGATTGGCACCAAAGTACTGTTTCCTCTTATTGTATTGTTCGGTTTGTACATTATCGCACATGGCCATCTCAGCCCTGGTGGCGGATTTCAGGGAGGTGTGATCATCGCCAGCGGTTTTCTGTTGATGTTTTTGGCCTATGGAGACGCCTATGACTTGGATCACAAAGTGCTCTCACTGTTCGAAGCACTGAGTGGTGCTGGCTTTGTACTCGTTGGTATCCTTGCTGCACTGGCAGGAGGGCTTTTCCTGGGAAATACACTTCCTCTTGGGGTATTGGGTAAGCTGTTCAGTGCCGGTATACTCCCTATCATCTATATCTTTGTAGGGCTCAAGGTTGCTGCAGAGATCACCGTACTGGTAGAATATTTTATAAGGACACAAGATGCTAGAGACGCTTAATCAAACTGCATTCTTGCATACAGTGGTCGCGATAGGTTCCTTTACGATTTTTACGATCGGATTGGTCGGTGTGTTAAGCAAGAAAAACCTGTTTAAAATTTTCTTGTCTCTTTCTATCGTAGAGTCTTCCCTCTTTCTCTTTTTTATAGGTAGCCATTTTGAAGTAGGAAAGGCTGCCCCTATTGTAGCAGATGGGATCAAGCTCTTTGATGCGCACATGGTAGATCCTGTGCCACAGGCGATGATACTGACCACCATCGTGATAGGTATTGCGGTTTTAGCACTGGCTCTCTCTTTTGTGGTCAACTACTATAGACTGTCAGGGAATATAAATATAGACCAGATGGATGAACTGGGAGAAGTACGATGAGCTTGGTATATTTTATAGCGATTCCACTTCTCGCTTCGTTTTTGACCCCTTTCTACAAAAATTACCTTCGTGTCATGTCGGTAGTAGTCAATACTGTTTTGGCCAGCATTGTAGTGCTCTTTTATACCAAATTGCCTCTCAAAGAGTCTATCTCTTTTGATTCGCCTCTGGGTATTATTTTTATACTGGATCATGCCTCCTTCTTCTTTGTGACACTGTTTGTCGGAGTGATGCTCTACTTCTCACTCTACAGTATCAAAGAAAAAAACAGTGCAGCGGTATTTGTAGTGACCAATATCTTCACTGCAGGTACCTTGGGACTGGTCTTGAGTGCAGATATCTTCAATATCTATATCTTCTTTGAGATCGCCAGTATCTCTGCCTATATCCTCACCGGACTCAACAGAGACAAGGCGGCCTATGCCGGTGCCATCAAATACATGATCGTGGGAGCAGTCGCTTCCGTATTCCTTTTGTTGGCGATCATGCTGATCTATCTGAACCTTGGCTATCTGACACTAGCCAGTATAGGTGCTGGTTTCCACACGTTAGACAGCAGTATACAGTATCTGGTGCTGCTCTCTCTGTTTATCGGGTTTGGTATCAAAGCTGAGATACTGCCTCTCAATTTCTGGGTAGCAGATATCTATCAGGCAACCCCTACCAAAATAGCCGCTCTGTTCAGTGCTGTACTCTCCAAAGCCTATCTTTTTGTATTTTTTCATATCCTCTATACACTCAAGGTAGATGCCTCCATGCTCCTGTTCCTGACAGCGATCGGTCTGCTGAGCTTTGCTGTAGCAGAGTTGTCCGCACTGAGGAGCAAGGATGTCAAGCGTATCTTCGCCTACTCTACTCTGGGGCAGTTGGGTGTACTGTTTCTGGCACTCTCTTCTGCCAATACCGTGGTGCTCAGCGGTGCACTGTTTTTGATCCTGGTACACTCCCTCAGTAAACTGATGCTCTTCTTCTCGCTGGATCTGGTAGAGAAGAAAATGCACAGCACACGCGTAGAGGCTTTCGCAGGCTTCAAGTCTACCTTCCTGTTCGCTATCTTTACGATAGGATTCCTCTCACTGCTGGGCATCCCGCCTTTTGCAGGCTTTATCGCCAAACTGACGATACTCAAAGGCTTTGCCGGTATGGGAGCGTATTGGGTAGTAGGGGCTATTCTTGCTATTTCTCTCGTAGAGGCAACCTACTTTTTCAGACTTTTATCTGCCAACCAGCGATCGCAAAAAACAGCAGAGATAAAGATACCCCTTCTCCAAAAAATAATGCTTTCTCTGCTGGCACTTGCCATCCTCTATCTTGGTCTGTTCCCACAGGGGCTTCTGGACTTCTGTACCGATGCGGCACAGACACTGATGCAAGGAGTTATCCATGTTTAATTTTGAGATCACAGCTCTGGGAAATATGTTTTTTGGTCTGACTGTTTTGGTCTTTGTCTCTCTCTTTTTTGTGCCCAACAAGCATAGAAGTATGACACTCTATAGCCTGCTCTTCGCCTCACTGGCCTGTATATTTTATGCCAGTGACTTGATCACACTCTTTATAGGATGGGAAGTCATGGGATGGAGCAGTTATTTTCTCATCGCCAAAACAGCAGACAGCAAAACCCTACAGAAGTACATCGTGTTCAATATCGGAGGTGCTTTTACACTGTTGGGTGCCATTATACTCATCTATGGGGCATGTGGCAGTTTTGTATACAGTCAGTTAGACTTCTCTGCCGTACCTTCAGGGCAAGTGACCGCGATCACGATCCTGCTGCTACTCACACTGTTTGTCAAATCAGGTATTATGCCGTTTCACTACTGGGTCGTAGACAGCTACAACCAGTCCAATGATCTATTTTCAGCAGTGCTGAGTGCGATCATCTCCAAGACAGGTATCTTTGCTTTTATCCTGATCTTTTTTCAGATCATCACTGTGCAGTATCTTCAGACCAATATCCTCGAGATCGTAGCATGGCTGGGTGTCCTTACCTCAATCATCGCAACTTTCAAAGCGATCAACGAAGATGAGGCAAAAAGACTCCTCGCCTACTCCTCTATCGCACAGGTAGGCTATATCGTTACCATACTCTCCATCGTGGGAAGTCTGTCACTGGAAGCGGCACTCTACCATACCGTGATACATACCTTTGTCAAACTGTTGCTGTTTATCAATGTCGCCGCGATCATCTATGTATCCAAGCAGCACACATTCAGTACACTGGGGGGACTGCTCTACAAATATCCTCTGAACTTCATCCTGCTTGTGGTCGGGATCATCTCACTGGCAGGTATGCCTCCACTGGGTGGCTTCAGTAGCAAGTTTTTGATCTACACTGCCCTGCTCGAGGAACACAAAGGACTGCTCCTGTCTGCGGTGCTGTTTAGCTCTGCCAGTGCATTTCTCTACTGTTACAAGCTGGTCTACGGTATCTATCTGGGTCAACCGACCAATCCCAGGATAGAGGCATATCCACGCATCCCGCTACGCTTCTATGTCCCTCAGATCCTGGGAGCAGTGATACTCATCACACTGGGCACTACCCCTGGTATGATCGTTCCTATGTTTAACGGCATTCTGAGCAGCGTAGGATTTGAGCCTGTGGGTTACCAAGGGCTCTTTACACTGGGCAGTGATTTTGCCTCTTTCAACGGCGGCGTGATCATGGGTGCCTTTGGTCTTATCTTTGTGCTGATCCTTCTCTTTTTTATCCGCTTAAAAAACCGTTCTGTCAAACCCAAGGACAGGTTGGATATCAGCTATTGTGGGGAAGTCCCCAGAGCTGATGTCAACCTGCACTACGGGTATGGAATGGGCAGAGAACTCTCCCGTATCGGTCTGATCAAAGTGATCCTCTCTCACAGCTCTCATGCATTGTGGCAGCGGATCAGTACACTGTTTGGTGATATCTCCGGTATCACACAGAGGCTGTACACCCTATCCGCCCAAAATATGGGCTTGGTCATATTCGCCTTTTTTACTATCTTGTTATACATGGGGGTCAAGTAATGTTTGTAGATCTATTGATTATGTTAGTGATGGCCTATGGTTTTGGCTTTCTCTATTATGGACTCTATCGCAATATCTCTGCCAGAGTACATGGACGTTTCGGTCCTTCTCTCGCACAATCCTTCTATGACAGTATCAAGCTGTTCACCAAGAACACCTCCACAGATTTTGGATGGATGTTCTTTGCCGGGCCGATCATTATGGCCAGCGGTGCGATCATGACAGTGCTTTTCATCCCCTACTTTAACCATGGAGAGCGGCTTATCGGACTCAGCCCCTATGGCAATCTGATCGTCGTACTCTATTTTATGGTATTAGGGCCTCTAGGCAATGCACTGGGTGTAGGTAGTCACGGTAATCCCTTTGGTGCTATGGGTATCACCAGAGGATTGACCAGACTTTTGGGTCTGGAGATGCCTTTTTATATCGCTGTTGTGGGACTGATGATCGCCAATGAAAGTGCTGATATCAGTACCATCATGGCAAACCAGGCAGAGACCTACAATATCATCGCACACCCCCTTCTGTTCATTGCTGCGTTTATCTCTTTTTTAGGCTTTCTGGGCAAATCCCCCTTTGATGTCGTGGGTGCCCCTCAGGAGGTCTATAGTGGACCGGCAGTAGAGTTTGGAGGGAAGTTCCTGGCACTGGCATTGAGCCAGAGTGCGATCTTCTCTTTTGCCAAACTGTTGCTCATGGTGAATCTGTTTCTTGGCGGTGCAGACTCACTGTGGGATCTGATCCTCAAAACCTTTGTACTGTTTGTGGCTTCTGTATTTGTGGGCAATGTCTATGGTAGATTTACGACCGCCCAGAGTGTAGATTTTTTATTGAAAGTACCGACAGTGATCGCTATTGTCGGACTATTATTTGTATAGGGAGATGAGATGCAAAAAGGATTTGTAGCATACAACAACGAACAAAAGAGCCTCGAAGCAGAAACAGAAGGTATCAAAAACAGTCAAACACTCATACAGAAAGCGATGAACTGGTTTAGTGCCAGAAGTATGTTTGTGGTAGCGTATGGTACGGGCTGTGGTGCGATAGAAATGCCTCCGGTCTTTACCAGCCGCTATGACATAGAGAGACTGGGTGTGGTCGGCGTGGCCACCCCCCGTCAGGCAGATATCATGATCGTATCAGGCTACTGC